>MU687157.1:13084-37820 GCA_026770625.1 Nicotiana glauca
CGTAGGCAGCCTCTCTGGGGTTCAGTCACACCACACCAAAAATCCAAATTTCCCAAAAAGTGAAACTGGGGCAGATGTTATAATGGTTCGACCATGAGCCCATCAAATGGTTCCAAAGTTGTAATCCCGTCCGCAATTCTTTTTACCCGAAACTAAGTGCAATTCCTTTGGATCAATTGCCAAAGGCGTGAGAGCTGAGAAATATCATTGATTGAAAGCTGATGCATTCTAAACTGAGAGAAATAAAATGAGAGATTCTTATCGGTGAAAACCTTCGGGCACCATAAGGAGACGGGAGTCGAAAAACTAAGAATGAGAGAGCCCGCTTAGTGAAAACTCGCAAAGAGCGCTATCGGGCGACGGTGAGCAGAGAAATGAGAGAGTTCGATTAGCGAAAACCCGCAAAGGGCGCTGTCGGCCGAAAAAAGGATATCTCATCACTGAAAGTCCTGGCAAGGTCCCTTGGCTCGGAAATACGAATCGATGGTTTCACCAGAAGATGGAAGTTGGTGCGGGTCGGGCATCCAGTCCAAGAAGCATGTCATGTCCATTTGAAGTCAGCATGCACCCCAGATAAGTCCTTCTTTTCCCCCGAAAGGGACGCTTCTATTTAAAGTTCATTACCCTGCTTTTTGGTTTGCTTTTCCTTGAATCCCTTTCGGTTCAACTCTGAATTCCGAAACTATTACAAAGAAGGGTGGCAGGACTAGTTGCTACAGGGCTTCCCCTCGCAAAAGATAAGAGAAGAGGATCCAGCCTCAGCGGGTGTGTGAAGCCAATCCCAACTGACCAAACATTGGAAATGAGGGAAAGTTAAAGACAAAGGCCTCAAGAGCAGAATTGAATGAAAGGAACAAAGCCTTACGAGGGTAAATCATCGTGGAATCTTAAAAGTAGGGTCTTATCGGCCGAAAGGGGGTCGCCCTCGAAAACCCACCAACGACAGAGTTCTCGGCAAAAATGAGGCGGGGATAAAATGATCAAATACGATCAAGGCCACAAAACCAATCACCGTTTCAAACTAACAATTGATCTTTGTTTGAAAAATTGAAACAGGTACGGTCCAAAGCAACCGTGCAAGAAACAGGTGCAACCAAAAGAAAGAAAACGCGCAAGTGCTGAAACGGCTTTACAACAAATAATGGCGCAAAAGGGAAGTTTCCTCCGTATTCTTTCCTGCCTTTTAATCAAAAAAAAAAAAACAAACGGTTACTTCCTAAAGCCAACATTAGGGCTCCAATCCCTGAGTTGAGCATTTAACTTTAGCCAATATTAGGGCTCCAATCACTAAATTGAGCATTTTTCCTTAGCCAACATTAGGGCTCCAATCCCTGAGTTGAGCGACTTCCTTTAGCCAACATTAGGGCTCCAATCCTTGAGTTGAGCACTTTTACCTTAGCCGACATTAGGGCTCCAATCCCTGAGTTGAGCGATTTACCTTAGTCGATATTAGGGCTCCAATCCCTGAGTCGAGCAACTTTCCTTAGCCAGCATTAGGGCTCCAATCCCTGAGTTGAGCGTTTTCCTTTGGCCAACATTAGGGCTCGAATCCCTGAGTTGAGCGTTTTTTCCTTTAGCCGGCATTAAGGCTCCAATACCTGAGTTGAGTGTTTTTCCTTTAGCCGATATTAGGGCTCCAATCCCTGAGTTGAGCGCTTTTTTAGCCGACATTAGGGCTCCAATCCCTGAGTTGAGCACTTTTTCCTTAGCCAATATTAGGGCTTCAATCCCTGAATTGAGCTTTTTCCTTAGCCAACATTAGGGCTTCAATCCTTGAGTTGAGCGACTTTCCTTAGCCAACATTAGGGCTCCAATCCCTGAGTTGAGCGTTTTTCTCTTTAGCCGACATTAGGGCTCCAATCCCTGAGTTGAGCGTTTTCCTTAGCCAATATTAGGGCTCCAATCCCTGAATTGAGCGTTTCTCCTTAGCCAACATTAGGGCTCCAATCCCTGATTTTAGCGACTTTACTTAGTCAACATTAGGACTCCAATCCCTGAGTTGAGCGCTTTTGTTTTAGCCAACATTAGGGCTCCAATCCCTGAGTTGAGCGTTTTTCCTTTTGCAAACATTAGGGCCCCAATCCCTGAGTTTAGCCTTTAGACATAGGGTTTCCAATCCCCCCATCGATCCCATAGATTTTTATTGCAAAATAACTCACGAAAGTTTCCTAGTAAACTGGGGCAGAAAAATTTTGTTCGTTTGTTTATTGTGGTGTCTGAGCAGGTTTGACCTCGAGGCACAGGGTTCGAGATGACCTATGGAGTGAGTCTCAATCCAGAATAAAGAAAAGAAGAAAAGAACAAAAAGAAATTAGCTCAAATATTGGAGCAAATAAAGGTGCGGATTGCTCGAAATCTGATGGAAGTCACAAGCTCCGCCAATCATGTTTTGCTCAATGCTGCAGAAAGAAACAAGCACCTACAACTCGCGAGCATCAAGATTCAGATCGAAGTCTACGGCAAAATCAGCTAAGACTCAAGATCAAGTTTTCAAGAGAATTATAGATAGAAATATTGTAAATCATAGTTGATAGGCATAGCTAGCTTAGCTTTGATTTTCCTTTGGTGTAATAAGGAGGTCAGTTATCAGTAGCAGCAGCAGCAACAGCGATAACAGTGAAACCACAGCTTCATGGTAGTCCCAGCTACCGAAACTTCCCGAACTACATTAACATGATTCCCTTTTAGCTAGGGATATGTAGGAGACCTTTTGAAGCAAAGGTTCGGTCAAATCTTTCAAAAAAGATGCTTCACACGGAGTACTCAAACGGGCAAAAATCGCTCGTATCCGCTCACTTTATCTTTGCATGAAAACTCTTCGTGTTTCCGGGCAAAGAGGGGCAGCTCTGAGCACGTGATTTTTGCCCTATATGAGAATTACTCCCAAAAATTTAAAAAATAAAAATAATTTTGTGTTGTTTGTAATTTTTGTGGATTTTATGTTATTTTTCTTTTATCATTTGCGTGTGATGTCTATTTGTTTAAATCAATAAAAATACAAAAATATATCGCATTTGCATTTAGGATTTAATTTTACAATTAAGAGTAATTAAGTTTGTTTTACAAAAATGAAAAATCACAAAAAAATATGAACTTTGCATTTTTAGCATTTAATATCAAATTGTGTGATTTGATCTTTAATTATTTAATTTTGTGTGATAATTATTATTAGGAGTTGATTAGTATTTTAAGTTAATTTTGGTTTTACAATTTATTTTTAGAATTTTTGTAATTAGGAATTAAAAAGAAAAATAAGAGAAAAAGAAAGGAACAAAAATGGAGAAGAAAATCGGAACTGGGCCGTTTTAATTTGACCAAAGTCCAGGCCCAAAACATTTTCTTACCCGGTCCAACAGACCCTTCTCACAGAACTAGGAAACGACGTAGTATGGTAGTTCAACTACGTCGTTTCAACGTCAACAAATCTCGACCATTCATCCAAAACCATCCAACGGCTCACATCCCATCTCCCTTACCCGTTCCTATACCCGCCTCGACCCCGTTACTACCAAACGACCCCGTTTTGATCAACAAATCGATCGTGGCCGTTGGATTCCCATCATCCAACGGCTGAAATCAATTGATTCGATTCTAACCTATCAACCCCCCCCCTAAAACCCCTCACCTGTTTCATTTCACCCCTTCGTCTTCAGAGACTCAAACCAAACAACCTTTGAAAAAAAACCCTAGCCGCCCCCCAATTCCTTCGCCGTGAACCCGACGGCCTGTGGTCCGATACCCGCCAAACTAACACCATTGAACCCCCTAACCACCCTCTCCACAAATCCCTGCTCCGTTTACCTCGAATCAACCCATAGCTTCTCGAATCTTCAATCGAAGATTCGAGCAAACCCTAAACCTACCCCAACCAGTCCCAAACTCACACCAGATACCCACCCGACCTTCCTCGTTCCTAAACCACCATTGGTTCTGTCCGAATCTCGTTGGAACCACTCGAATCCCAAATCGAATCAAAAACCCTAAACGAGACCAAACCTAGGGTCTGCCCGAAAAGAAAAATAAATTGGGGTCTCAATCGACTTTAGTCGAGTGTTCTCAGTCGAGAACACACGATTAAAGTCTGTTTTTACCCCAAAAGGCTCGAGTCAGAGTTCGAACCTGAGTTCATCTAGTTTCTGATTTTTTTGAGGTATTTTTCCTTTCCTTTTTTCTGTTTCTATTTTTTATGATTGTTTATTTTGCGTAAGTTGCGTTGTGTCTTCATCTGTTTGATTTTTTTTATTTTTTCGATCACCTCCTCCTCTTCTGGACCTTTTCTTGGGTCATCTTTTCTTCTGATTGATTAGCCCGTGTTGTAGGCGTTTGAATCATNCTCTGATAAAAAATAATTTGATAGTTTGAATTTTTCAGATTTTGGGTTGATTAGTTTCTCTTGTAGTTTGATTTTGTATGTGTTGAATCTGTATTTGTTTAGTAGTTGCGCAGAGGGTATTAAATTGGTAGTTGTTCAAAGTTAGCTAAGCCATGGTTCTAAAGCCTTTTAATGCACAATTTTATTCCAGAAGATCTTTGCCTGTTTTAAATAGCTTGGCCAGTTTGTTTGCAGCTGAGTAAAGTAGAGCCCTAGTTGGCTAACTGTTAAGTGGATTGGTTATAGTTGATTGGGGTAGGACAGTAGTTCCAGGGCATCATGAGGGTAATTTAGGTATAGAAAACTTGCAAAATTGTTTAAGTTGAGTGCTCTGCCCACTAAAGTGCTAATGTGATATTAAACTAATACACTAGTGGGGAACAAAATATAATGGGGAGGTAAAAGGGATTTGATTAAACAAATAGGCACCCATAATTGAATTAAAAATGATTTAAACATATAGTAGTGGGGGTTTAGGAATATCAGGGGCAAGATTTTGCCTATTAGTTTAAGTATCCCAAGAGTAATAAAGGGTGCGGGGAGGTGGTACAAATAGAGGAAGTTTTGGACAGAATAGGGGCTGGTTTTTTTTTTAATCCTAAAAATTCAGTTTCTTAGAGAGTTTAAGGAGATCATTTTAAAAGTTATCTTGAAAGCTTTAAGGGTCAGGTCTTGGTCAGTCAGTCGAGAAAGAGTGAGGAAAGTTTTCGAGGGTTTTGAATCAATCCTTTAGAGTGTCGAGAGGTTCCTAATTCAAATCAGTTCTTAAGAGTCTTTAAGAGGTCCAAAAAATCAGTCTCGAAAGCTCCTGGAATCAATTTGAGAGGGCATTTGAAAGTGTTTGGTGATTTATTTAAGGGTTGCTGGATATTATCTGATTGTCAAAAGTTGTTCTATGACTGCCTAGTTTAATTCTAGTAGATGTAGTGTTTTGGTTAAGATTCTTCCTTCCTGGGCATTTTGACTGTAGTTTGGTCTTGAATTGGTTCCCTGAACTTTTGCTGGTGTTATTTGCTGCTGCCTGCTGTTACTCTTGCTCATTCCTTTCTTCTCCTCATTCCTTTTAATTTTTCAGGTATTTGTTTCTCTCCTGATGTATTAAAGCTGAGATTGAAGTGGAAATGCAAAATGAAATATTTACACCTGTTGCCTATTGAGCTCTGCCTGTTTTGGACCACTATGTATTGATGCCTAAATAATTTAAATGTAATAGCTTAATGTAGCCTAGTTATAATTTGCACATGACTGTATAACTGGACTGAAATTAGATTATAATTGGACTGTGTTAGATGATAGTTGTTCAGTTTATGTATTTTAGACGTTGGCTGCTTTAATTAGTTGCGTTATCAGTATAGCGTAGCGTAATCAAAATTGCTTTCAATAAGTTATAGAGAAATAGGTTCAAATAGTTTTCCAGCATGCTATTTCAATGTTTCCAGATATGAGATTGCGAGTTATGTGAGTGAATGATGCTAGTTTGAACAATGTTGGTAAATAACATTAGTTTTCAAATGTCAGTGATTAGCGTTGGTTTTAGTTTCAATAGTTGTAGAAAAAAAAACAAGCTCCAAATAGTTCTGGATTTCGTGTATTTAATTTCAATAATGTTAGTTCGAAACAGTTTGAGAATAGTTAGTTTGCTTTGTTGTCAAATTCAGGTTTCTCTTTTAATTTTCAACTTTAGTAATATGCACCAATAGGCAAAGGAATAAGAAAACAGATCACGAGATGAATTGAACTACAAAAAATGGATGTTTAAATAAAGCGTTGGCCCGCCCGCCCAGAGGTTCGATCTTCGGATCTCCACAATGCCGTCGGATCAGCTTGGCTGATTCGGGCTAAGTCCAGGCCCAATGCATGCGGCTATTGGACCTTTGTCCAAAGTGTCATATTATATGGTTTGGGCTCGTTCGGCAACTGGCTTGTTCATATTCAAATGGCCTACTCTGGGTTTTTAAGTTAGGTAGTGGTTTCAAACTAAAAGGCCCCCTTTTTTGTTTGGATCCGGACTTGAACTCGAAGCCCGAATTTTATAATAATAATTAATTAGGACTTTTCCTTTTATTTTTAGAGACAACAAGATATAGAAAATCATAGTTGCTTTAGGTTTGCCCTTTTCATAATAAATGAGACGAGCCTCGCCGAATAAAACGCATAAATTGCGAGGCCCTCATTTTAATGTATATTAAAATACTTAGATTTCGGGACGGGACGTTTAGTGAATTTCACGGCCTTCCCAAAAAAATAATAACGCGCTAGTATCTTTAGGCGCGCTTTTAATAATTTACTTTCTTAAACTCGGATGCACATTTATGCGACCCAAATCCAAATCTCAACGGAGTCGAAATATATCAATAACCACGGGTACATTGATGTGACGTGGTTCGAGATATATTTTCACGACGTTGCAATTCTCACTAAAAATAATAATAAAGCGGTAAATAATCTTTAAAATTGCACTATAGGATAACATGTTTTAAAATCAGATATTAAGCCATTTATAACAGTTTAAGCGACCGTGCTAGAACCACGGGATCCGGGGGTGCCTAACACCTTCCCTCGGGTCAACAGAATTCCTTACTTAGAATTTCTGGTTCGCAGACTTCATTTGGAAAGTCGAAAATTTCCTCGATTTGGGATTCAAGATAAACCGGTGACTTGGGACACCAAAAGCCAAATCTTTCCCAAGTGTCGACTCTGAAATAAATAAATAATCCTATTTTCGAATAATGTCACTTAAATTGGAAAAACTCCCTTATGCGTTTATCCTCTGGGGTAGGTGCGTAAAAAGGAGGTGTGACAGTTATTGAGCATGAGTAAGATTTATTTCTCTCTTTCCCTTTAGATTTTTCCCATTATTAGTCTCCATTTAGAGCTTCAGGCTGATTAAATGTCAATCCAGGTATGTTGAGTGCACTAGCTCGTCAATCCAAGCACTTGTTCTGTTTAAGAAGCTATGCCCTGGACACCGAACCAAGGAGGTTGACAATTTCATTGCTGACGCTGTTAAATATGTTGAAGATGTACAGATGCCTGATGGTTCATGGTATATGATATGACCCTTGCGAGCCCTTGCACTTGCAACATATAATTCCTTTCTGCTCTATCGATACGTATGGTATGATTAATCTTGTCAACAGGTATGGTAACTGGGGTGTGTGTTTCACATATGGTTCCTGGTTCGCGCTTGGAGGGCTTGCTGCAGCAGGCAAGAGTTACAGCAACTGTACAGCTGTCCGTAAAGGCGTTGAATTTCTGTTACAAACACAAAGGTCTGATGGTGGTTGGGGAGAAAGCTATCGTTCTTGCCCTGACAAGGTAATGTAAAAGCAAAAAAGGCTATGTAAAACAACAATAACAACATATGCGTCTCAATCTATATATGCATCCTGGTCCATTTGGAGCCGTTTCATTCCAATACTGAATAATTTAAGTGAAGGTTTTAATTAACATGAACTTTTCCTCTTAAAGAAGGGGAAATGTAAAGATGACTATGGAAAAGACAACTGTGATTCAGCTTTGTATTTGATCAAAACAGGTATACAGAGAACTTGAAACAGATCACTCAAATCTTATACAAACTGCATGGGCATTAATGGGATTGATTCACTCTGGCCAGGTGAATTCCTTGTACTTTATTTCACAATCACAGTAAAAAAAAAAATTCTTCGTCAAAAGAGTGACTAATTTACCAACTTCTCCATTTGGACAGTTCGATAGAGATCCGAGGCCCCTTCACCGCGCAGCAAGGCTGTTGATTAATTCTCAGTTGGAAGATGGTGACTTCCCGCAGCAGGTAATGACTTTGCAAATTACAAGCTAAACAAAGGAGAAAATTCTTCTGACTGTTAAATCAAGCTATAAAGTTTAGAATAGACAAAGATGATTCATATAATCGACTCAAACCACTTTAGAATTTGATTGTATTTGGTTGATATTGATAAATTTATATAAAGGAACAAGCTGTTTCAAATAATATCTAAAAGAACAGAGATTACTAAAATCAGTTTTATCAAAAATTTGCTTTTATCTGACTTGTGTTTCACTTCATAAATATGTGCAGGAAACAACTGGAGTTTTTGGGAAGAATTGCATGTTGCACTATGCTTTATACAGATATATTTCCATTGTGGGGTTTGGCAGAATACCGCAAAAATATTTTACAAAACAACTAAATATATTTGAATGCAACCTTCTTCAGAGAGAGATATAGTATTTTTGGAAAAAATATTTCTCAAAATAAGCAGATCCTCCTTTGATAGGCTCTACGCAACAGCATAAATTAATCAGATTAATTTAAATTAGTCGGACCAATGAAGATTGAATAAGTAAAAGACATCGTAATATTATTGGAAACTTGTAGAAAGGTCTCTTTCGTTGATTTAATACAACTTCCAACTTGTAACTACCATAAATAAGAGAATAATATAATACTCATTAATATCCCCCTCCCCAACTACCCTATGTTGTTTTCATGCGAGAAAATTTTCAATCAAATCATATATCACATGATACAAGAACAACAAATTTTAGAGGGGATCATTCATGCTCTTATACTTTCTTTATATCTGTTTAACTCTTGCCCCACCACAAGTGTACTCATGCATTATTTGTTTAAATGGTAATATGATGGGCCGCTTCTTTATTTTAGTTTTTCACCCGGTGCTCGATATTCGCATTGGAGCCTTCCGGATTCGTGCTGCGTAGGACCCCATTTGGGGGGAAGCGTTCCCTACTAAGGATTATTTCATACCCAAAGGTCGAACTCGAGACCTCTGGTTAAGAGAGGAACAGTCTCATCCACTATACTACATCCTTTGGTGGTGGGCCGCTTCCTTTACACATATGGTTAGCCGCTTTGAGATCGTAGGAACCATGCTGACTCGTAACTTTGCTTATTCATTCATAGCGTCTTAGAAGCTACGATCCATACATAGACGTGTATTATTTTGGGTTACGGGTACACGTTGCTAGTGATATTTATAATTATTGCTCACTTTATATTATTAATTTTTATTTCACTTTATTCATTTAATAATGTCATTAATTAAAAAAATTGGATCACGTGGATGCGAATTGGATATGTATTACATTATTATGGTTCCTCAGTGCTAGTTGCAACTAACCAGTCATTAGTGCATATCAAGAACAGATTTTTATAGTTTCATGATTAAGTGATATATATTTTTATTTTTATTTTTAACTGTTAATATTTGTACTCCTCATTATAAAGTTAATTAATGCACGGTAGACACAACAAAATAAATAATTCTGCTAGAGAAAGATAAAGACTTGAAGTTAGTTCGGTGACCAAGATGAGAGAAGGATCAACAAAGATTTTATATATGCTAGTTGTTTTTCTATCTTTCATATACGTTTTTCATCTATTTTAGAGTGATGATACCTATGATTTGTAAAATTCAGGAACGAATATCGATCCGCAATTCTCACCCTTAGGATAATAATGACGCATAACATTTCACTTGCTACGCAAGCTAACATTAGAATAAATTTTAAGTCATTTTTAACAAATTAAATTAACTTATGCCAATTAAATTGACATAACTGTAATAGAACTGAAATAAAGTGTGAAAAGTCAACTGAAATATGTAAATACAACCCAGAACCGGTGTCACAAGTGCACGAGATACTAGAACAATACACATAATGGTCTAAATGAAAGTAAAACTATCTGAAACAAAACACAGTTAGGATAAGGTAGAAGGGGACTTTAGGGCTGCGAACGCCGAGCAGTTGTACCTCAAATCTCCATCCAATAGGCAACCCGAGCAACCTACTGACTGTCGTTGGGACCAACTTTAAAATCTGCACAATAAGTGCATAATATGAGTACAACCGACCCTATGTACTGTGTAAGTGACGAGCCTAACCTCGACGAAGTAGACGAGGCTAAGGCGGGTCACTTACAATAACCCTTACGTAGTATAAAATAATGTTAGGAAAGGAAAATACGAAAACAAAATAAGGCAGTTAACTCATGAAAGTAACTCAATCCTCAAAGAAAATCAGTAAATACCAGAAATACCAATCCTTAGAGTATCGTACGAAAGTACCGAAGCCAACAAAATACAATAAGAAATAGAAACACATAAATTATTGCGGCGCGCAACCCGATCCCTTCGTACAACATGATCCCTCCTTATTCCACCATGATCCCTCCTTATATATATATATATATATATATATATATATACACACACACACACACACACACACACGTTGCGTCGCGCAACCCGATCCCACCATATAATCAGAGTCACTATCATAATTCTCATTTATTTCACCATATCAATCCTTCCTTATTTTACATACTGTGGTGCGCAACCTGATCTCGCTGTATCAATATAAATCCTCCCTTATTTCACATGTTATGGCGCGCAGCCCGATCCAGTGCAATCAATTTAATAACTCGAATCACAAGAATTTGTATGATTAACAATAAAGAAAGCTACAAATCAAGAAAAAATCTCGTACCAAATCAAGAAAGGCTACAAGTAATACCGAGCAACAAGACAAGTCAAATATATGATAGTTAAAGGGTACAAATAAGACAATTAAGGCAAGTATCAATTAATCATGGAAGCATGGAATAGATTATCACGGTCCAAAATCCAACCTATCGTGATGACGCCTATCATGGTACTAGGCAAGCTGACTACTCAGATATTTCCAACACATTTAATTTTTGAAATAGACTAAAACAGTTTAAATGAATAAAAATCTCACAAAAGAGGATAGAATATCACAAATCAATACATAAGTTTTCTCAAAACCGGAGTGTTCACTGAGTACATGAGCATCTACATAATGATATAGTCTAGTACATTTTCTATAAAGTAGAATTGAATGAATAACTGAAAGATAAGGGAGGAGAGTCAAGGTATGTGGACGCCAAGCAGCTACCTCGACGATATCCGAATGTCTGAACTCTGTGAATCAGCAAACACCATGACCGAAAATACTTGGATCTGCACACGAAGTGCAGGGTATAGTGTGATTACAATCAAACTCAATAAGTAACAAATCTGACCTTTGGACTGAAAGTAGTGATGGTTTGAGTAATACAGTCACATGCAGTATTAACAGTATGGAAACTTACAACAAATATGACAATGATATCTAAGAAATTTATCATCTACAAGTAAAGGTACAAGAATTTAGACATGCTTTCAGGTTTTGTAATAAAATTCAACACATAACAGGACATATCTAGCCTAGGGCAGATCCAGTCCAAAATGCAAATAAACCAATCATTAATCTCTCCAGTCTCTCAAGCTCACCAAAATCATAATAATCAGCCCAAACAATGATGATATGATGTATCAAATAAAGGACAACATAGACTGAGACATATTATGCAAATAATAGTCGTGACTGAGTAAAATTTGACAAATTAAGCAAACAATCGATATGTAAAACAACCTTTGTAGGTCCCAATAGTACCAAATACGGGACCGAAGTAGGATTTCTAACATGACTGGTAGCTCAATTGCTCTAACAAATGGTGAAAATACAGGTAACATCTAGATTATTCAACTATACAATTCTATGGAATCGACCAAGTCACAATTCTTACAGTGCAAGCTCACACGCTCGTCACCTAGCATGTGTGTCACCTCAATACAAATTACATAATACGTAATTCGGGGTTTCGTACCCTCAGAACCAAGTTTAGAAGTGTTACTTACCTCAAATTGTGCAAAACTCTACTCCAACAAGCCCTTGCCTCATGAAACCACCTCCACATGCCTCGAATCTAGCCATGTCACAACCCAAATTTCATTATAAGTCATGATGGCACCCAACACCGTTGTTAGGCAAACCAACCCTAATCAACTAGTTAGTTCTCATATATTTTACTAAATAATCCCAACATTTACTTAATCTTAAATTTAAAACTGTCGATAATTAACAAATTCATAATAGTAGAAATACAACCCAAAAGTAATAGTCTACAAATGTGTGTGCCAAGACCTAGTGTCACAAGTACTAGGGCAACTAGTAGAATGTACGAAAATACAACTAATCCTACTGCCTGAAATAGAATAGACAGTAAATGACAAAAGGAGAGACTCCGACATGCTGCTGAACGGCTCAGAAGGGGCAACTCACCGTGAGATCTCGATCAGGTATCAGGAACGCGCGCCGAACGGGCAGCTAGATGCACCTGCCTCAGATCCTGTACAGTTAAGTACAGAAGCATAGTATGAGTATATAAACAATATGTACCCAGAAAGTATCCAGTCTAACCTCGAAGAAGTAGTGACGAGGGGTCGACTTGACACCAACTAGGGTCATAATAATACAATTTAAGTTTTACGCTAAGCATGAATATAATGACAGACCCAGGACGAGGAGAAATAAGAAATTCTTTCTTAACAACATATCAATTTCAGTCACATGATGTGATAAGTTACATTTCAAGCATTTAAGCAGTGTAATCTCCGAAAAGTTTCACATAAATAACATGCCCACATTGTGTTGAGGTCATACAGCCTGGTCCGATATAATTATAAACTGTGCATTGCTAGAAGGTCGATTGGCGCGAATCATAAATGTATCTATTTACTATCGAGGTGATCGGCCCGATCCATAAATAGCAATTTATTATCAAGTAAGTGTGAGCACGTGATTTTTGCCTCACATGGATTACTCCCACAAAATCGAAACAAAAATATTTGTTTTATTGTGTGCAATATTGTGAAATTTTCGTGATATTTTTAGTAATTGTTAGCATTTATGTGTGCGTATTTGTTGTTTAAATTAATAGAAAAAAATACAAAAATATATTACAATTGTGTTTACAATTTAAATCAATATTTTGGAATTAAGCAATAATTAATTGTTTTACAAAAAGAATGAAAATCATAAAAATATGTATTTTTGTATTTTTCAGTGTTTAATGTCAAATTGTGTGATTATTTTATTTGTAGTATTTAATTACTTGTGATAAATATTATTTAAAGTAGATTAGCATTTTTAAGTCAATTTTGATTTTATAATTTAAGTTAGGATTTTTTATTTTAATAATTGGGAAATAAAAAAATAAAAAATAAAAAGAGAATAGGAGAGGGAAAAAGATTTGGTCCAGTCCAAAAACAACCCACCCCAGGCCCAAATCAAATACCCTCAAAACCCGGTTAAAACCAGCCCAAATCCGCCCTTGTACCCGGTCTAGACGTTCAGTCCAAGAGACCATTAAAACGACGTAGTATATGAAGAATACTATGTCGTTTCAATGTTAATCAATCCCAACCCTCCGTTTGATCCCCATCCAACGGTCCAAAGACGCCAGTCCTTACCTGATCCAGCCCCTACCCATTTTTCCGGATCGACCCAGTCCCCAATCGCCTAAAAACGACCCCGTTTCACGTAAGTGAATTGATCCAAGTCGTTGATCTCGATTGATCCAACGGCTTGGATTAAATCCCTACCCCAGTATATATTGGTTCCCACGACCCAGCCCCTCTCAGACCCCCCTCTACTCATATCTCTCAACCTCGTCTCTCTCAGGGACGAGGAACCCTAGGAAGCCGCCCCCAAACCCTCCCTTTTTCCGGTGGCGGCGCCACCGCCAATGGCCTCCGCTTTAACACCAAACAACCCCCTCAGTCTCCTCATCCTAAATCCCAACCCCATTCCCTTCGAACATCCCTGGATTCGTTTGAATATCGAATCTTAGCCAAAAACCCTAGTAGCCGCCATCATTTTTACCGTCTATTGGTGGCGGCGCCACCTCCCTTTAGCCCCAAATTAACACCCTGAAACCATCTCATCTCCCTCACCCCAAATCCTATACCCGCTTCCCTCGAATCCCTTTGAAACTCATCGAATCTCAAATCACAGATGAGACCTGAGTTTGACAAAACCCTAAAATCCGATGACTGAGCGATGATTAAGACCAAAATGGACCTCGACCATGTGTTTTCATTTGAGAACACATGATAGAGACCCATTTCGGTCAAAATCAAAAGGTGGAGGGTCTAATACGGGTTCAATCATTTGGAGGTAAGTGTCTCAATTTTATTCTTTCTGATTCTTCTACTATCTTCTTCTTCTACTCCTTTCTTTTTTCTTTTCGAATGTTAGTTTGGTCAGTATGTGCTATTATTTCTCTCTGTTTCTTTTAAATTGAAAGATTGGTTATTGATTTTGTTTAGTCCGCTTTAATTATTATTTCACTTTTGTTTCGTTTGCTGTTTTTCTTTGAGCATTCAATTAATTTTGAATTAGACTTATACTGTTTCTAATAGGCAGCATATTAGTTTCCTTGTGATGTCTATTTCTTTGTCAAAAATGATTGTGTTAAATATGTCAAGGGTCGAATCTCAAATATGTTCTCCATTTCCTGTTTTTTGCTAATGTCAGTTTAGGTTGTTCCTGTGTGAGGATTATGTCTGATTCCATGATTAACCTACTTAGGTTTCAGAAATTGATACCATTTGATTCTGATTGCTTAACTGACTCTGTTTTTGGAAAATTGGTTATTCACCCATTAATTTGGGTCAAATGGACCTCAGGTTCTGCCTGAACCATTGAGGTTCAGGAGGGGTTAGTCCAGGGGTGTAAAGGCCCCTATTTGATTGTCCATTGGGTCAAATTGACCCATATTTTGGTCTGTTTTTAGGATAATTCAAAGGGTTTAATTAACAGGGGATTCGAAATAATTAAAGGCTATTAGTGGATTGAATTAAGACAATTCTAAATGGAATTAAAAAATTTAAAAGATAATTAATAGTGGGAGCTGCATTAAGGCTAATTTTAAGGGCTAAGATAGGATAATTAACTATCCACTAAGGCTTAAAATTAGGAAGAAAGAGATTTGAATGCTTATAAGAAGGGAGAGGGGGCTAAAAATGGAGGGATATACATTGAATACATTCTGAAAATTTTGAGAAAACAAACATTGAGAAGAGAAAAATCTAAGAATACCATAGGTTCTACTGTTTCCCTTGGATTTTATGAGACTTTGAGGATTTTCATTCCTGAAATAATTCTTGAATAATCATAGGTTACAAATGATTTGAATTGGTTGGTTTCCAAGTTTTGGGTCAAGTTCTCGCTGTATTTTGATTACTAAGTATCAGTTGATCCTTCTACTAGGTTGAGTTTGGTTAAAACTGGTTTCTTTTAGTTTACGTCACTACTGAATCCTGTTGTTGCTACTGCTGCACCTTACCCCTCTTTACTCTAATTTCTACGTATTCATCTCACCTCCAAGTGTATGAAAAGTGGATAGATATGAAGGTTGATTCAGGAGAATAGAGATTTTTGTTAATACAATAGTTTATTCAATTATCTGTACACTTTCAAAAATTGTTAGTTTAGTTAATTCCTTTGTATTTTATCTTGTATATTATGAGTTTGAACTGTAGCCATACTATTGGTTGGATAGTTCATTATGGGGTTCTAAATGAATATAAGGAACCATGTTGAGTGTTCAGGGTACTGTGGTTGGTTGTATGGGCTTTTAAAAATGGAATAATCACCCATTAGTGTATTAATATATGCAAATGGGTATATGCATGCTAGTAAAAGAAAGAATCTGTGAGTTTACGCGTCAAAAGGTCTCATGAAAATAGTTTATTAGTTGCTTTGACCCCAAGTCTGAAATCAGACAGAGTTGAGTCCAGATTAGCAATTGTATTCTTTTTTTGAAATCATGTGAGTGATAGGTTGGATTCGATGTTGAGCTTCCTGTTTACATTAATGGTGTTGAATCTTTGTTTATCAATTTAATCCACGTTAAATAATTATTGGGTTTAATGAACCATGTACTAAATAATTTTGTATAATATGCTTTGGTTTAAAAGTTGGGCCTCGGTTTGGCCCAGTCAACAAGATCTCAATTTCTGGGTCATTTAGTTATTATTATTGAAGCAGTCTCCTTCCCGATAATTTCATACGATGCCTATTAATCAATAAGTGAACCTTTAGTTTAAAAAAAAATAAAAAAAATATAAGAATTCCATTAAGCTTTTCTTCGATTGATCGGATCCTTCGACTAACTTGTGGTATGCCTTATTAAGACAACATTTAATTTAAGGCCTTCAAAACTAAAATTGGAACGCCTTTTAAAAGATAAAACCAAAGTGCGCCATGCCAAAAAAAAATGACGATTGCGCAGCATTCTTTTAAAGTTGATCCTTATATTCCGAGGCATGCCATTTAGCAAATTCCATGGCCCTCGCAAAGTGCAAATGCGTAGTTGCTTTAGGCGCGTATTTAATAAAATTACCACCCTAAACTCGGATGCACATTTATGTGATCCAAATTCAAATCTCGATGATGTTGAAAAATGTCAAAAACTATGGGTGCATTTATGTAATGTGGTTCGAGACATGTTTTAATAACGTTAAAATTTTCTCTAAAAAATGAATAAAAGCGGTTAAAACTAAAAATTTGCACATAGGTTCACAATTGTTTAAAAATCAGATAATTCAAGCCGAATATGACAGTTGAGCGACAGTGCTAGAACCACGGAAGTCGGGAATGCCTTACACCTTCTCCCAGGTTAACAGAACTCCTTACTCGGATTTCTGGTGCGCAGACTATTAAACAGAGTCATTCTTTTCCTCGATTCGAGATTTGAACCGGTGACTTGGGACACCATAGTGGCGACTCTAAATTCTTTAAATAAATAAATCCCGTCTCTGTTGTCCTTTAATTGGAAAAACTCCCTTTATTATGCCCTTACAGGTGTAGTAGGTAAAAAAGGAGGTGTGACAGCTCTGGCGACTCTGCTGGGGAAAAGAACCCAGAACTTTGGTTCAGGGTTCAAGAATTCGAGATTGGTATATTTTTTGTATTTGGATTGTATATTATTTGATTTTATTACATGTTTGGGACTAATGTGCAAATGTTGCTTTTACAGCTTTGATGTTATTTGAATTGTATATAAAACTGTTACAAAAACCTCTCTCTTCTCACCTCCGGGGATGTGCTCGCAGGTCGAGACTTTCTATTCTGTTAGCGTCATACCTAAAAGTAAGAAAGAGGCCGGACAAGTTACTAAGTCAGATGGCCTTTTGGTTCCAGTACGTAGCCCCCTCCTCGACTCAAGATTATCCACTTGGGTGCACAGTCTAGAATATATACCCAGGTTTTTGAACTTAGAATAACTCAGCCTCATGCCGGATCCCTAGTAGGAACGCTTATCTGCATCATGTGCATTTTGACTCATGGGACTCAGCACAGGGGTTGGGTCGTCTAGGACAGGTGTACCCGGAATAATGGACCATCCTGATGCATCCTACTTGTGCATTTATTTGCTTCGGACTTGCATGCTGACCGGCTTTCGAATATTTGAAAATGAAAAAAAAGAGAAAAATATATAGCAATATGAGGGTAAAGAGAGTTAATCTCCTGTTTTGAAAAACACAATGTCCAAATAGTGTCGAGACTCTGCACAATTTTTGAAAAAATGAAAAAAGGGAAAAAGAAAAAGAAAAAAACTTTTGGTTTTCAAAAATAGTTTGTTTTTTTGTCAAGAAGAAAATCTTGTTTTCAAAAATAGAGTTGTGTTCAAAAAATAATAGTCGTTTTATTTTTTCGATGAAAAAAAAAGGGTTTGTATGTTGTTTTCAAGAAGAGTCCATTTTATTTGCCCGAACTACGTAAGTTTGATTCTCACCGGATGTGAGATACGTAGGAAACCCCCCATCGGGTCCAACTTCTTTTTGCAAAAATGGCCCAAAACAAACAAAGTTTTGTTTTTATTATAAATAGGTGAGGTAATGCCAAAAGTAGCCGAATGTTCCCGAAAGATTTTGCATAAACAATCACCTTTGGTCTTTTCTAATTTTTTGCCCAATTAGCGGGCACAGCCTTAAAATCTTCCTCCGGAGGTGCTGAAAGGCCGTATCTGCAAAACTGGCTTTTCGGTTTTAGAATTAGAAATATGAAAAAAGGGGTCCATTTTTGATTTTTGAGTCACATAGAATAAAAATCAGGACTGTTTCACTTAATCACCTTAATAAATGTGCAGGATGAGCACAGTACAAAATGAACCTTTCTCTTTCATAAGCAAGATCCCTTTGGAGTTGCGGCTGTGGTGGAACGATTTGGGTGGAGAAGGGCAAGACGAGGTCAATAAATATTTAGGGGGACTTTCCGGATTGTTGGAAATTATACCCAGGGGAGACATCATAAGGGCTTTGGTCACATGCTGGGACCCGGCACACAATGTGTTCCACTTTCCAGATTTTGAACTCACCCCGACGTTAGAAGAAATAGCCGGGTATATTGGGAATGCTGAGCTTCCTTTAAGATACAAGTATTTGGTTGCTCTAAGAACCGTAGTTGTGCACAGATTTTTGGACTCACTAAAGATAAGCAGAGGGGTACACAACCCGGACTTGGCAGCTGGTTTTTGTACTTTATCATTCATATACAACAGATATGGTCGTATAGGAGGGTTTAACAAGCCGGAGAATAAAATATATAGCAAAGGAAATCGCCCTAAATGGGAAGAGCATAGACAATTC
This sequence comes from Nicotiana glauca, assembly GCA_026770625.1. Lineage (NCBI taxonomy): Eukaryota > Viridiplantae > Streptophyta > Magnoliopsida > Solanales > Solanaceae > Nicotiana > Nicotiana glauca. The sequence continues at coordinate 31,964 of MU687157.1, forward strand.
GCTTTTATGGTGGTTTTCCTAGGGCTCCTGGTGTTCCCAAGAAAATACGGGAATATCGACATGAAAATAGCAGGGGTTGTTAGCACTTTGCTCACTCAAGCCAAGAGCGCACTCGCGCCTATGATAGTAGCTGAGATCTTTCGTGCTCTCACAGTCTGCAGAGCCGGGGGAGACTTCTTTGAAGGGTGCAATCTGTTGTTGCAAATGTGGATGACCGAACACCTGTGCCACCGTCCCCAGTTCATAAGCTATGGGTCAACAGAGAAAACTTGTATAGAAGAATTTTATACAAGGATCAAAGGGATTAGCTTGCCTGAAGGAGTCACAGGATGGATATCTTACTTTCGTTCCCTCACTGCCAGCCAAATAGAGTGGACGCTAGGATGGTTGCATGTGGACGAAATCATATACATGCCAGCAACGGGGCCTCATTTTCTTCTGATGGGTCTTAGGAGTATCCAACCTTATGCCCCGTATCGGGTTTTGAGACAGCTCGGGAGGTGCCAGATAGTGCCTAAAGACGATGATCTCAGTCCCCGGGTAGTTAAGATTGGACCGGATGGTCAGTTCCCTAAAGCAACAGTCCGCCAGATCTGGAGTGAATGTCAATACCTGGCGGCAAATACTTGTGTACGGGATCGATCTAAAGGAGACTTTTCACCTGGGTATCATGCTTGGTATAAGAAAGAAATTGCATTCGGGAGGCCTTCCAAAAGACCCCACCTCCAGGATTTCGTCGAATCATCACAGGAACAGTGGGACTGGTTGGATAAAGAACGCGAGTATAGGGACACAATAGGCAAACTGGAGAAGCAAGCCATGGAACTTCAGTTTGAAAAGGATGTTCAAGTCGTTGCAGATGAGGGGGAAAAGAAGAAGCTAATCCAAGAAAACGAGGCCCTTAAAACTCAGATCCGAAAAATGAGAATAGCTGTCAGAAAACCAGAAAGGAGCCGGGCTAACCAAAAACTCATAAATGAACTAAAAGGGAAAGCCCGCGAATGCCAAGAGGACTTGAAGAAATCTGAAGCTAGCTTAGCAAGGGTCCAGGCCAGATGGACAAAGGGCGCAAAAGAGCGAGCACTTTATGTGCAGCAGATGAAGAGAGACTATGAGGGGAGCGTCACTATCCTGAGAGCAGATACGAAACACTGTTATGACCTGATAGCGCGGATGGAGGAATAAATGCATAAGTTTCAAGATCAACTCTGTCATAACTCTCGAGTGCTAGAAACCCGGGATCAACAGGTAGGACGATTGCTGCAGGAAAAGAGCAGGATTGGTGAAGGGGTCAGAAACATCGCACATTACATTACCGCAAAATGACGAGTGTGCGAGGACATGACCCGTACCATCGTTTTTGCAGCAGTAATGACTTTCGTCAAGAAAATAATGAACGATCTGGAGAGGCTTCAAAGGGATCTTGCACAAAGGCCCGCGGCAAGGCCGAATGATGCCTCACAGGCCCCAGGAAATTTTAGAGTATTAAAGTATTCTTAATCTTTGTTTTGAGTCTGTACTTTTGTTAAATTGTAAGTCTATTAGTCAATCCTTTTAAGTTTTGTTTTGTTCATCCTTTCAAAAGTCTGTAACTTTTTTCAAGTGGTATAATAAAAGTAATCATTCTGTGGAATATTTTTGCTGCGTATTTTACACCGGCTAGAACTACGCGTGGTCTGATTCATGCGGGGACATGATATGTAGGCAATCTACATAAGATTTGACCACCGCTAAAAAGAATAAAAAGAAAAGAGAATGAAAATAAAATAAAGGAAAGTTTGAGAGGCGTTAAAAAGGGGCACAACTATAAGAAGCCGGAATGACGCACGCAATCGAAGTGAAAGGCATGATAGAAATGGTTAAACTGCCTAGGTACATGACATTCCAACGTGCGATTGCATATCTGTTAAACTCTAAAAACTAACAAGTTTGTTGTTTGTCCAGAAATTTCAATCAGTTAGTCTACTTAGAGCGTACTGACACAGTACCATTATCAGACTAGATCAAAGGGACCAATACCAGTGATCATGTCTAGTCCAAAAAGAGAAAGAAGCACTGAGGTAGAAGAGGTAGATGTGCAAGCCATGAAATATGAAATGTACAAGTTAAAACAACAAATGGCTGAGATGTACCAAGCCTGGACGAGTGGTCAGCCAGTACCATCCTATCCTGCTAACCCTATTTTCTTCCCAATACCTGTCCAATCTCCACAACAGCTTGTTTCAGACTCATACCCAAAATTTCCCACATATCAACATCACCAGGGAACTACCTCTCGGATGCCCTAAATACCAAAGACAAATCCATACCCTCCACCGCCAATTACCCCTGTTTTTGTGGCGCCTCCACCAGCCACACTCCACAGGTCTTCTAGCGAGCCTGTGTTCCAAACTCGGGATCATCAGTATTACCCTCCCGAACCCACCTTCAAAGCACCTGAACCGTATCCTTACCCTCCTCAGCTTGATAACCCGGCAAAACCTGAAAAGCAACCCAAGAATCCAGAGCAGGAAGAAATATTTTGAAAAGTAAAGAGCCTGGAGCAATCTTTCCGGAATATGCAAGGTTTGGGTGGCCAAGTCAGTGTGGCATATAAGGATTTATGTTTGTTCCCAGATTTTCAGCTACCAGCAGGGTTCAAAATGCCTAAGTTCGATCTGTATGATGAGCATGGTGATCCGGTGGCACATTTGCAAGGATTTTGCAGCAAGATGAGAGGGGCTGGTGGAAAGGATGAGTTACTAATGGCATACTTCAGCCAGAGTTTGAGCGGGTCTGCATTAGAATGGTATACACGACAGGACCATAGTAGGTAGTACACCTGGGATGACTTGGCACAAGCATTCGCCAGCCACTTCCAGTACAATCTACAAATCATTCCAGATCGTCTGTCATTGATAAAACTGGAGAAAAAACCCGGAGAGAGCTATAGGGAATACGGTTTCTGTTGGAGGGAACAAGCTGTGAGGGTCGAACCTCCAATGAAAGAAGGAGAGATGGTTGACTACTTTTTGCAAGCTTTGGAGCCGACCTATTTTGGTCACTTGGTGACGGCAATTGTCAAATCTTTCAATGAGGTTGTGAAAATGGGCGGCATGATCGAGGAAGGACTTAAGTCCAACAAGATCATGAGTTACTCGGCAATCAAAGCAACCACTCAAGCCATCCAGAGCAGCACCGGAGGTGTGCTCGGGAAGAAGAAGGAGGAGGAAGTTGCAACGGTAGAGTCGAGAACGTGGCCCAGGTGCCCAACACCATATTACAACCATCCACAACCCCACCCTAAAAATTACCCACACACTCCATATAGCTCACCACAGCATTACTACCCACAACTAGATCCCTACTTTTTCGTCTATCATGCATAAGCATACACTCAAACCCCGGCTCACATACAATAGCGTGCGCCGACCCCACAAAATTCATATCCAGCTCCACAAAAACCCTACCCACCCCCAAGAGCCTACAAAAATCCCACCGGAACAGGTTTCCGTCCCAGCCAAGGCTTCAGGAACGAGAGGGCACAAAAACGGAAGCCTTTCACTCTACTGGGAGAATCATATACTAGTCTATTCCATAGACTGAGGCAGTTGGGAATGTTGAATCCAATTGAGGCCAAGTTGCCAAACCCTCCTCCAAGGAATCTGGACCACTCAGTAAGCTGCGAGTACCGTTCAGGGGCCCCCGGGCATGATGCAGAGAAATGTTGGAAACTAAAAACCGCGGTGCAAGAACTCATTGATACTCACCGGATCGAGGTTCAGGCCCCAGAGGCACCCAATATCAACCAGAATCCATTGTCGGCTCACCATGAGACCTATATGATTGAGTTGATACACAAGGAAGGGGAGCCAAAGAAACCCTCGCAGACAGTAATGATGATCCAGTCCAGCAAAACCGTTTCGAAAGAGAAGGTAACCAATGGGAAGTCAGTGGTCCAAGGCAAGCGAGTTGTGGTGGCCAAGAAAGGGTCATCGAGCATTATTACAGTGAAACCAGAACAAGCAAAAGTGGTAGTACCAGGGGTTGCAAGTAAACCTGTTGTGGTTGTGAAGGGTACTCGCATAGAGCCTATTATTATAAAGTCGATAACTCAGTTGCCAGTAATCAAAATCAAAGTTGTCCCTTGGAGTTATGAACAAGTGGTGGTGATATATAAAGGGAAGGAGGTCAGGGAAGAAGTGTGTGAAACCCAAGGGCTAACTCGTTCGGGAAGGTGTTTTGCTCCCACAGAGTTAAGAAAGGCCAATCCAGGAGCGGTAAAGAAACATGTAACCGAGGAAGAAGCAGAGGAGTTCCTAAAGAAAATGAAGATGCATGACTACTCCATCGTAGAGCAGTTAAGAAAGACGCCGGCCCAAATCTCATTGCTCTCATTGCTGATCCACTCATATGAGCACCGCCAGGCATTGATGAACATATTGAATAAGGCCCACATACCTGACAAAATCTCGGTGAATCATCTAGAGAAGATACCAAGCAAAATCTTTGAGGTAAACAGAGTTACTTTCTCAGATGATGAGTTGCCAGTGGAGGGCACAGAACATAACAGGGCCCTTTACCTGATAGTGAAATGTGAAGACTCTGTGGTTACATGAGTTCTGATTGACAACGGGTCCAGTGCAAATATATTTCCTCTCTCCACACTGACCAAACTGAAGGTGGATAGTGACAGAATCCTCAAGAACAACGTTTGTGTTCGAGGGTTCAATGGCGGAGGCAAAGATTCCGTGGGTGACATATTACTGGAATTGACAATATGGCCCGTAGAATTCACCATGGAGTTTCAAGTGCTAGACGTAGCGGTCTCTTATAACCTTTTGTTGGGGCGACCATGGATCCATGCCGCCAAGGCAATGCCATCTACATTGCACCAAGTGGTAAAATTCGAGTGGGAAAGACAGGAGATTGTGATACATGGTGAAGACAATATGTGTGCCCTAGGTGATGCCATTGTACCCTTCATCGAGGTAGAAGACGACCAGGGGCCGTGGCTATATCAAGTCTCTGACACAGTAACAGTGAAGAAGGTCCCAGAGGGGAAAAACATCCCAATTCCTAGAATACCCGCCGCAACTGTCATGGTGGCTTCTGAAATGTTAGAAAATGGTTTCATGGCGGGTAAAGGTTTGGGTGCTGCTTTCCAAGGCATCGTGCAGCCGGTTTCTCTTCCAAAAAATTTGGATGCTTTTGGTTTAGGGTTTGAGCCTACTGCGGCAGATATGAGACGAGCCCGCAAAATGAAGAAAAAAGCATGGGTCTTGCCAAAGCCAATCCCGCGTCTGTCCAGATCTTTCGTCAGTCCGGGTATTAGAAAGCAGCTGGCCTCAAAAGTTCCAGGGTCATTGATTGGTGTGGATGGAGATTTGGATAAAGGGTTCGAAAGGTTATTTGCCGAGGTTAACATGGTAGAAGCTGGAGAAGGGTCCAGCAAGGAAGATGTGCAGTTCCTGGGACCAAAGGAAAAGATCAATAATTAGAGGGCTACTCCTCTTCCCACTCGGAGGGAGTCTTGGTAGTTGGCTCTGATTTTCCTTCCTGTTTGTCTGGATTATTCCAGGGTTGTAATCCAGATTTCTTTTTATGTTCATCAAAGTGTGCAAAACCTTGTTATCCCGTACTTCAATAAAATGAAAGTTTCTTCTTCATTCCTTATTTTTATTTTTATTTTGTTTTCTTCTTTTCTTTTCTGTACAGTTCCCTTTATACTGGTCCTAATGACATGGCATGCATGATAATAGGCGAAATCTGAGTGATTTAACCATTATTTGTGCTTTCATTTAATTATATTACAATAACATAATGTATGAAATTGATGAGAAATAGGCATTTAATTTGTGATTCTTATATTTTGCAG
>MU687159.1:14752-43419 GCA_026770625.1 Nicotiana glauca
TTAAAAAAAAAAAAAAAAAAACAATTGCAGGACATGTCTTTCACTATTGAGGCCATTGGATCTCTAAGTCGGTAAGTATTTAAGTAATCGATGTCCAATGTCCATTCGGTCATTATTGGTCTACTCTCTTTGTTCCTTGATAGCTTTGTTGGGCTCAATCTTTACTGCTATTCAACGAAAAGGATGAAAGGGTAAAAGAGAGATTCAACATGTATTACATGTTATTAGACCTACCTTATCTTCTTGACATTCCCTCGATGCTACAGCTAACTAGATGTGGTTTAGGACTCTTCTATATTTACTCAGTTGTTGTATTTACTTAGAACTCGCAATTCATTTAGAACTCTTGTATTATATATGATGCATCATTGTATTAGAAGTAACACAGAGCTTCAGTTGAAATACTTACCAAAAGCCAATTCTAATGTGGTATCTGAAGTCAGTTTAGACTCCTCTTTAACCTCTTCTCTTCCGGCCAACGTTGTGCACTCTGCAACAGTTCGAATAATGTCTTCTTTTCCCTCTTCTAACTCTCTTAACCATGCCCTTCACTTTATATCAATCAAACTTACTTCCATCAATTACTTATTTTGGAAAACGCAATTGTTGTTGTTCCTGGGAGGTCAGAATCTTCATGGCTTTATTGACGGGTCAAAGCCATGTCCACCTTCGTTCCTTCCTATTGAAAATTCAGAAACTCATTAAACCCGACCCGAAATATACCACTTGGATCCAACAAGATCAAATTATCAGGAGTCTCATTATATCGTCCCTTTTAGAAGAAGCCATACCTATTATCATTGGGTTGAGCACTTCCAAAGATATTTGGGATGCCTTGAAAACAGCGTTGTCTTCTCCTTCCAGTACTAGAGTCCTTAATCTCCATATGCAGTTGCAAAATCTTAAACAAGATGACCTTACCGTCACATAATTTCTCCAAAAGGCGAAGCTTTTGTCTGATGAGTTAGCAGCTGTAGGGCGAGCCTTGAATGCTTCAGATTTTAATTTTTATGTGCTTAAAGGGTTGCGGTCTGATTTCAAGGATATTTTTACTACGTTATCTGCGTGACATGAACCAGTTTCTTACTGCGAGCTTCATCCTACTGCTGAACCATGAGTTTATTCATGGCTCGTCCATGTCCTCCTTATCCCTTGCTTCAGGTGTTACATCTCATACAACAACGGTTGATGTTGCTCACGTTCATTTCATGGTGATAAGCACAACCTTGGTCAGATCAATACTAATTCTCAAAGGGGTCGTGGCAGATCATACCGAGGTCAAGGGGGTCGTGGTGGTCTCAAACAGTATCATCGTAACACCTATAGTAATAACTACTCTCCAATGGGTCAACCTTAGAATTCAAATAATGATGGAAGAGTAAGGTCTCAAATCTGTAATGGTACTAATCATCAAGCCTCGGCCTATTTTCAACGCTACAACTACACTATAAATCCTTCTGCTCATCTCACTCATCAAGCACCGATTCGGTTAACTCAAAACTGGTTCCCTGACACAGGCACAAGTCACCATATTGCACCAGACCTATCGAGCTTTACTCATGTTGAGGAACACAAAGGCACGGATCAACTACATGTTGGTAACGGACAAGGTTTGCCAATTCAAAATACTGGTATTGCTTCTTTTTCAAATCCATATAACCGTATTCTTTCCTTAAATAACATTCTCCATATTCCATTGAGTTTGCTCATGATAATAACACTTTCTTTGAATTGTATCCTGATTACTTTCTTGTTAAAGATTGTGACTCCAAGAATCTGCTTCTTTCCGGTCAGAGTGCTAATGATCTTTACACCATGCCCATCAAGCCATAGTCCTCCAGTCATCCTTCAGCTCTCACGACCACCAAAGTCTCAACCTCATGTAAGCATCTTCGGGTTGGGTCATCCAAAGTCGTTAGACAAGTCTTATCTAGACATCAGTTTTTTAGTTCTAGTTTTAGATTACGAAATTTATGTACAACTTGCCAACTTGGCAAGTACCATAAACTCTCTCTTTCCCTTCGTATCAATTAAAGTACTTCATTTTTGCAACTTATTCTTGCGGATGTTTGGGGACCTTCCCCTCTTCTGTCATCTCAAGGACATCGTTTTCTTCTAGTATTCGTTGATGATTTCTCTAGTTATACATGGTGCTTTCCAATTTTCAAAAATACTGATTTGCTATCTATTTTACTCAATTTCAAGTTCTTGTTGAAAGACAATTTAATACAAAAGTTAAGAGAATCCAAACTGATTGGGGCAGTGAATTTTGCACTTTATCAACTCTTTGTGCTAAGTTAGGCATCATTCATCGCCTTTCATGCCCTCACACTCATGAACAACAAGGAAAGTTTGAGCGCAAGCAGAGACACATTGTTGAAACTAGATTAAGTTTCATGACACACAGTTCTACTCCTTCAAAGTATTAGCATTTTGCCTTTGATATTGCTGTTTATTTCATTAATCGTCTTCCCACGCATACTAATGATGGGAGATCACCCTTTGAAGTTGTGTTTTGTATTCCACCATATTATCATTTTCTTAAAGTGTTTGGGTGTCTTTGTTTTCCATACCTACGTACCTACAATTGCCACAAATGAATTTTAGGAGTCAACCTTGTGTGTTTTTAGGGTATAGTCCTTCCCATCATGGTTATCGATGTCTTGATACAAGCACTATTAGATTTTACATTGCACGCCATGTTCGTTTCTATGAAACTTAATTTCCCTTCACCACCAAGTTTATTCTTGGTCCACCTCCTCCTAATAATCTGCATCCTTAGGTTTCAGCTCCTCTAATATTACCATCTTTGCCATCCTTCCATTTTAGGAGTCCTACTCCTCACATGTCATCTGTTAAATCCCCAAAACTAATAATATCCCCTTCTACTCCCCGAACCTCTCCTGTATTAAAATCTTCTCGCTCAGTTTCAGCTTCACCTAGGCACCTTGCTGATGATCCTTGCTCATCTACTCCTATAAACTCTTCCATTCCTACTACACCACTAGCTTTCGATTCCTCTATGCATCCTTTAGATAACTATCCTCCCATACTACCTTCTATTACAATGCCTCGACCTCCATCCAACCGTGCCCGAAGATCTGCAAAACCATCTCAACGATTACAGACCACGCAACTTCGTCCAGTGTTCAAACGAAAGGCTCCCTCCTATCTTGCTTGCACACCAACCACTACTACAGCTCCATCTCCCTCCATTGAGCCTACCATCTTTATAGAAGCCTCTATATTCAAAGAATGGCGTGATGCTATGTCATATGAGATGACAGCTTTATTCAAAAATCAAACATGGTCGTTGGTTCCCTTTAATTCCTCCATGAACACTCTAGGGTGCAAAGTGATCTTTCGGATTAAAAGAAACTCTGTTGGATCTATTGAGATCTATAAGGCTCGCTTAGCTGCCAAGGGATTTCATCAGGTTGAGGGTCAAGATTATCATGAAACATTCAGTCCGGTCATAAAGCCCACAACAATTCGAATTATATTATCATTGGCGACAGCCTATGACTGGACTCTGAGGCAATTAGATGTTCAAAATGTTTTTCTACATGGTGAACTTCAAGAGGATATCTATATGGTTCAGCCTCTAGGTTTTGTCATTCCTCAATTCCCAACTCATGTTTGCAAGCTTCACAAATCCCTTTACGGTCTTAAGTAAGCTCCACGAGCTTGGTATAACAAGCTTCATCAATTTCTCATCTCTGTTGGTTTCACCATCTCTAAGACTGATGCTTTTTTTTTATCTACTCTCATAACAATGTGGTTGTCTACCTATTAGTCTATGTGGATGACATTGTGCTTACAGGAAACTGCTCTTCATTTATTGACTCATTTGTTCAAGCTCTGGGTCGAGAATTCTCCATAATGGACCTTGGTCCACTACATTACTTCTTGGAATTCAGATGTGCCGCAATAGTGATGGCATTTTGCTCTCTCATTCTTAGGCCGTGTTTGGCCATAAGTTTTGGCGAAGTAAATTTGAAATTTATTTTCAAGACTCATGTTTGGCCATAAATTTTGTTCATATTTTGGCCAAATCCCAAATCAAAAATTTCAAATTTCAAAATCAGCTATTGAGCTGATTTTGGGCCAAATTCCAAAGCTTGGGAATTATATACATGTTTTTTCAAAATAAAATTGGAAAATATGTTTTGAAATCGTATGTCCAAACACATTTTCATCTTCAAACCAAACTTCACCCAAGTCAGATTTTTCAAAATAAATTTGGGATCTATGGCCAAATGCTAGCTTAGTATATCCAGAGTATCCTCACCTAAGCTGGTAAAATTCACTATACGCCTCTAAGCCCACATATGACCACAAACGCAAAGCTACACAAAGGTGGCAATCCCGACTTTGATGATCCAAGTCTTTATCGACAACTTGTTGGTGCTCTTCAGTATCTTAATTTAACAAGACCGGACATATCATTTGTGGTAAATAAAGTGTGCCAATTTATGCACAATCCATCGTTAAGCCAATGGGCTGCTGTGAAGTACATCCTCATATATCTCCAACACACTAAATCCATATCATTTCTCATTTGCAAGCTTTTAAAGACTCCGATTGGGCAAGTAGTATTGATGTTCGCGAGTCAACAGGTGGACTAACCTAAAACCTGTCCTAATACATGTACATAAAAGATAATTTTGCCCTTGTATATATTGCGTAATTTTCCGATGAATCCCCTTGCGCTTTCCTACCTCCACCTTTGGCTGAGTGAATAGTGAGTTTCCACTTTTGTCACTGTGAATAATGTCGGCCTGTTAGGATTCAGAATGCGGAAGGTTACTTTTATTTATGGATGAGATATCACGTGATCAACAAGGAACTAAAGAAGATATGCGCACCATCACTTACCGATAAATTCTCTATAACAGCATGATGAAAGCAAAAACTTGTAAAAATTTGGTTCTTTCTGAGCTCGACAATCAACTGGAAGTTGTATCTTCCTAAATCTTGTTGGTTTTATGATCCATTTTTGGATGGTGCAAATATCTCCCTTTTGGGGTGGGGGTGGGGGTAGAAGTGTGTGTGGGGGTGAGAGCGAATCAGCTGGCCGTATTTTGTTTGTGTTACCAAGCCATTTTGCAATAACCATAATGATCTGTCTGGTAAAGAGATTTTTACTACACTAGGTACACATACTTATCATACTGTCATTTATTAATGACAATTTTTCTAGTTGGATGAAAGCAGCTGTTAACTTGCTGATAGGGAATATATTCATGTCATTGATCATGCTATAAAAAAAGAATTGACAATCCAATTGCAACATTCTCTTGCTATAGGTAGCTGCCATGTCAGTCATAATTCCTGTAGAATATTAAAGTAATTGTAATAACCTGGAATTCCCACAATTGAGACCGTTGTGACGACCCGGTCGGTTGTCTCATGAGTTACCGCTCCGGTTTTTCCATTTCTGTCTCTATTTGCCTTAATTATTGGTTTTAAATGTGATCGGATTGCTTGGCTCGGGTTCGGAAAGGTTTTGAGAAGGTTTGAGACACTTAGTCTCTTTTAAGAATTCTTGAGTTAGAAAAGTTAATCGGATGTTGACTTATGCGTTAGAAGGCTCGGATGTGAGTTTCGATAGTTCGAATAGCTTCAGCAGATGATTTGGGACTTAGGAGTGTGATCAGAATTTGTTTTGGAGGTCCGGAGTAGATTTAGGTTTGAATTGGCGAAATTGAGTTTTTGGCATTTTCCGGTTGACAGGTGAGATTTTAATATAGGGGTCGGAATGAAATTCTGAGAGTTGTAGTAGCTTCGTTGTGTCATTTGGGAGATGTGTGCAAAATTTCAGGTCATTCAGACATGGTTTGGTTGAGTTTTTGATCAAAAGCGGAATTCAGAAGTTTTTAGAAACTTAGGCTTAAATTCGATGTGTTTCGGGTGATTTGATGTTGTTTGAAGTATTTTGGTGATTGAAAAAAGTTTGAATAAGGTATTAGGATGTGTTGGTACTTTTGGTTGAGGTCCCGAGGGTCTCAAGTGAGTTTCGGGTGGTCAATCAGATCATTTTGAAGTTAAGAAAGTTGCAGATTTTGAGTTCCAACAGTTGCAGACATTTTGGTCTTCCCGTTCGCGAGTGGAGTCCTACGTTCGCGAAGGGGAGTCCCACGTTCGCGAAGGGCCGGATTTGTAAGCATTGCTTTGCAGGAGGCTTGGGCGCGTTCGCGTAGGTTTGTGAGGTGAGGCATCGCGTTCGCGATGGTAGGGTCGCGTTCGCGATGGTAGGGTCGCGTTCGCAAAGAAGAGTTTTGCTCAGCGGAATTTTTGTGCTTCGCAAACGTGAGGCTTTGACAGCGTTCGTGATTAAGGAATTTTAATAGCTGGGCAGAATGTTTTAAAAGACTTGTTCCGCGACTTTGAACCCTTATACACCATTTTTGAACGGAAAATAGAGCTTTGAGGCGATTTGGAAGAGGGGAAATAATTGTTCTTCATTGAGGTAACAATTTTGGACCCTAAAACTTGATTATTTGTGATTAAGGAACAGAAATATTAGTGTAAATTCATGAAAATCAGTAAAAAAAGTGGAGTTAGGGCTTGAGATTATGAGACCTTCTAGGAATGATTTGAGGGGTCAAACGAACTTCGATTTTTTAGTTCTTTATTTGTACGGACTCATGAATGATGAAGAACATTTTGGTATAAAGTTTTTCCAATTCCGGGACGCGAGCCCTAGGGTAGGGTTTTGAACGATTTCGGGTTTTGTGCTTAAAATCGATATTTTTCAATTGGAATTTATTCGTTTAGCATAATTTAATGATAAAAATCTGAAATTGGTAGATTTGGAGTACTTGGAAGTCGTTTCGAAGGGAAAAGGCATTGCAAGCTAGATTTCGGGTCGGATTGAGGTGAGTGATGTTTTTTAAATGTTGTCCTGAGGGTATGAAATCGCACATTTCACAGCATACGACTAATTGAGGTGGCTTGCACGTTAGATGACGAGTGTGGGGTAGAGCACCGTTGGGGATTGTGACTTAGTCCATCCCGAATGATTATTTTACAGTGTATTTAATAGTTAATTATTTAATATTATTATATTAAGGGCTAAATGCCATATGTGAGCTTCGTGCCAGCTGTTTGAACCCTTAAGGGAATTTCTAAATGAGATTTTCCTCACTGATTGATTTCATACTGGTGCTCAGTCATGCTATATTTTCTATTTTAAAGGCTCAGCTATATTATTTTGTTTTAAACACATTAAATGATATTTTCAAAGGTATTTGAGCTGAGGTTCATATTTTACTATGGCCCGAGGGGTTTATGAGATTCTGACTGAGTAAGGCCGATGGACTGTGTTGTGAGGATACATTTGGGTCGGGTTGCACGCCATAGCAGTGATACATTGATTATGATAATGAGACCGAGGGCCTGAGATTTGTACGCCACGAGGTGGCTTGAGATTTATATGAGGCCGAGAGCCTGTTTATGATGCCACGAGATGACTTGATTATGAGCTTGGGCTGTAAGGGGCCCCTTCCGAAGTCTGTACACCTGCAGTGAGCGCGGGTACCCATTGTGATTTGAGATATAGCCCGAGGGGCTGGTATTGTTCTGTGACATTGCCCGAGGGGTTGATTCTATTGTTACTGTGCCTGAGGGGCAGTTATTATGTGTTTACCTTTTTGGTTCTTTTTCTTGTATGTTGGTTAACTATTTAAAAGATGTTATGAGATTTCACTGCTTTATTATAATTACTGATTTGTTATACCTCTTGTAGCTTAATGTTGTGCCTTACGTGGTTTTATATTACTCAATCTTCATCTATTTTTATTACTTACTGAATTGGAAGTACTCACTTTACTCCCTGCACCCCTGTGTGCAGATTCGAGCGCTACAGGTCCTGCTCCTGAGGGTTGATAGTTCCAGCAGGTCTTCAGAGATTTACTAGGTAGTTTTTTGGCGATTCACAGCCCAGTGCATTCTCCCTCTATTTCAGTTTTCTTTTGATTTAGTTACGTAGTAGTGGACTAGACTCTAGACTCTTAGTATGGTTTTAGATGCTCATGACTGGTGACACATCGATGTAGGGCTGTGTTGGTTTATTTTATTTTCGCAACTTATACTGCTATTTTTGGGATTTATTTATATTAAAGACCTTGTTTTATTATTTTCAACTTCTTAAAGTGAATTGGAAGTGAGTCGGCTGGCCTTGTCTTCATGAGAGGCACCATCACGATCGAGTGTGGGTTTAGGGTCATGACAAGTTGGTATCAGAGCCTAAGTTACATAGGTTTCACGAGTCATGAGAATGTTTAGTAAAGTCTTGCGGATCGGTACGGAGACGTCTATATTTATCCTCGAGAGGCTGCAGAACCTTTAGGAAAATTCCATATTCTTGAAATTCTTGTCGTGCGAAGTTGCTGATTCGAATACTAAACTTGTTTTATCCTATTCTCTCACAGATGGTGAGGACACGCTCTATCGGTCAGGACGGACGACCACCAGTACCACCAGCGGGAACCACTAGAGGCCAAGGAAAAGGCCGAGGACGTGGTAGGGGCAGAGGTACAACCCCCGCAGCAGTTGGGACAGCACCTGCAGACCCACCAGCCGCCATAGTTCAGGATCAGGTCCTAGTGGTAGACGCTCCAGTAGCACCAGCTTAGGCACCAGCTGTGCCCATTGTGATTCCGGGTCTTCAGGAGACTCTAGCTCAGATATTGACTGTATACACTAGCCTTGCTCAGGTGGTCGCAGTTTCTAATGCCGCAGATATTTCTCAGACAGGGGGAGGCTCTCAGACTCTCGCAGCCGCACACCCGATCCAGTGGTTCAGGGAGTGCAGACACCGGAGGCACCACTAGCCCAGCCGATGGAAGCTATTCAGGGTTATGTAGCTCCTATTATGCCAGAGGATGAGCAGCATAGATTGGAGTGATTTGGCAGACTCCAGCCTCCTACTTTAAGTGGTGTAGAGGGCGAGGATGCCCAGGGTTTCTTAGACAGATGTTAGCGGATTCTTTGCACTGCGGGTATTCTGGAGACCAGCGGGGTCGCATTAACGACCTTCCAATTTACCGGAGCTGCCTTCACTTGGTGGGAGGCATATGAGAGGTGTAGGCTTGTTCGTTCGGCACCTATGACTTGGCAGCAGTTCTCTGCCCTATTTCTGGAGAAATATGTCCCACAGTCCTACAAGGAGAAGCCGCAAAGGTAGTTCGAGCACCTACGGTAGGGGGAGATGACAGTTACCCAGTATAAGATGAGGTTCTCGAAGTTGGCTCGACATGCTATTTGGCTGGTTGCCATTGAGAGAGAGAGAGGATCAGGAGGTTTGTTGATCGCCTCACTTATCAGCTTTGGGTTCTCATGACCAGGGAGAGGGTGTCAGGTGCTACATTCGAGGAGGCTGTGGATATTGCTCGAGAGATTGAGTCAGTTTGTTGCCAGGAGCGCAAGGAGAGAGAGGCTAAGAAGCCTCGAGAACATGGTAGCTTTGGGGGTGCTCCTTCGAGGGGCCAGTTTCAGCACGGTAGAGGCCAACAATTCCGACATGATCAGTTAGCTCGCCCGGGTTATCGTGAGGCATTTTCAGGCCACTGTTCTCACGGTTCTTAGCAGGGACATTCTTCACATAGTGCACTTCCAGCCCAGGTTTCTTCCTGTGCTCAAGGAATACTAACAAACGAGTTGAGATACGGCCGGAACACACTGTTCATCAAGGGCACGAACGCTGCTGGGGCATTAGTTAGCACAAAAGGCATCAGCATGAACTCATAATGACAATATCGGGTCCTGAAAGCTGTCTTAAGAATGTCTGAGTCCCTGATCTTCAACTGTTAATAACCTGAGCGGAGATCAGTCTTAGAAAATACTCTCGCTCCCTGAAGCTGGTTGAACAAATCATCGATACGAGGCAAAGGATACTTATTTTTAATTGTCACTTTGTTCAACTGCCCGTAATCAATGCACATTCTCATCGTGTCATCCTTCTTCTTTACAAAGAGAACCGGTGCACCCCATGATGACACATTAGGACGAATAAACCCTTTATCCAAAAGTTCCTGAAGCTGCTCATTTAACTCCTTCAGCTTCGCTGGTGCCATACGATATGGTGGAATAGAAATAGGCTAAGTGCCTGGCACCAGGTCAATACCAAAATCTATATCCCTGTCCAGTGGCACACCCGATAGGTCTGCAGGAAATATATCAAAAAAATCTCTCACAACTGGAACAGATTCAATACTGGGAGTCTCTGCACTGACATCTCTCACAAAAGCCAGATACGAAAGACAACCTTTCCCAACCGCACACTGGGCCTTTAAGAAAGAAATCACTTTGCTGGGAACATAATCGGTCGAACCTCGCCACTCAATCCGTGGCACACCAGGCATAGCCAAAGTCAGTTTCTTAGCATAACAGTCCAGAATAGCCCAGCACGAAGATTACCAGCCCATGCCTAGAATAGCATCGAAGTCCACCATACACAATAGCAATAGATCCACTCGGGTCTCCAGACCCCCAATAGACACAATACATGATCGGTACACATGGTCTACCACAATAGTATCATCCACCGACATAGGCAACATGGACAGAAGAAACAAGGGACTCACAGGGCATGTCTAGATAATGGAAAAATAAGACGACACATAAGAGAAAGTATAACCAAGGTCAAATAACACAGAAGCATCTCTGTAGCAGACTGAGATAATACATGTTATCACCGCATCTGAAACAATCGCATTGAGCAGATATCCTCACCTATTCCAGATTTCAGGTACATTTCTTGACTCGTTCGAGGATGAACGCTTGTTTTAGAGGGGGAGGATGTGACGACCCGGCCGGTCGCCTCATGAGTTACCGCTCTATTTTCCCCATTTCTGTCTCTATTTACCTTTATTATTAGTTTTAAATGTGATCGGGTTGGTTGGCTCGGGTTCGGAAAGGTTTTGAGAAGGTTTGAGACACTTAGTCTCTTTTAAGAAGGCTTGAGTTAGAAAAGTCAACCGGATGTTGACATATGTGTTAGAGGCTCGGATGTGAGTTTCGATGGCTCGAACAGATTTGGGAGATGATTTGGGACTTAGGAGTGTGATCGGAGTATGTTTTGGAGATCCAGAGTATATTTAGGCTTGAATTGGCGAAATTGAGTTTTTGTCGTTTTCCGGTTGATAGGTGAGATTTTGATAAAGGGGTCGGTATGGAATTCCGAGAGTTGCAGTAGCTTCGTTGTGTCATTTTGGAGGCGTGTGCAAAAGTTCAGGTCATTCGAACGTGTTTGGTTGGATTTTTTATCAAAAGCGAAATTCGGAAGTTTTTAGAAACTTAGGCTTGAATCCAATGTTTTTCGGGTGATTTGATGTTGTTTGAAGTGTTTTGGTGATTGGAACAAGTGTGAATATGCTGGTATTTTTGGTTGCAGTCCCGGGGACCTCAGATGAGTTTCGGATGGTCAATCGGATCATTTTGAAGTTAAGAAAGTTTCAGATTTTTAGTTCTAGCAGTTGTAGACATTTTGGTCTTTGCGTTCGTGAAGGGTCAGGAAGGGAGGCGTCAAATTTGGCCTTCGCGTTTGCGAAGGGGAGTCTCGCGTTTGCGAAGGGCCAGGATTGTAAGCATCGCATTCGCGGGAGGCTTGGACGCGTTCATGTAGGTTTATGAGGTCAGGCATCGCGTTCGCAATGGTAGGGTCGCGTTTGCGAAGAAGAGTTTTGGTCAGCAGAATTTTTTTGTTTCACGAACGCGAGGCTTTGACTGCGTTAGTGATGAATGAATTTTAATAGCTGGGTAGAATGTTTTAAAAGACCTGGTTCGCGACTTTGAACCCTTATACACCATTTTTGAACGAGAAATAGAGCTTTGAGGCGATTTGGAAGAGGAGAAATCATTGTTCTTAGTTGAGGTAAGGATTTTGGACCCTAAAACTTGATTATTTGTGATTAAGGAACGAAAATATCAGTGTAAATCAGTAGAAAAAGGTGGAGTTAGGGCTTGAGATTATAAGACCTTCTAGGGATGATTTGAGGGGTCAAACGAACTCCGATTTTTGAATTCATTATATGTATGGACTCGTGAGATGATGAAGAACATTTTGGTATAAAGTTTTCCCAGTTCTGGGATGCAGGCCTGGAGGTCGGATTTTGACCGATTTCAGGTTTTGTACTTAAAATCAATATTTTTCAATTGGAATTTATTAGTTTAGCATAATTTAATGATAAAAATCTGAACTTGGTAGATTTGGAGCACTCGGAAGTCGTTTCGAAGGGGAAAGGCATTGCAAGCTAGATTTCGGGCCGGGTTGAGGTGAGTGATGATTTCTAAATGCTGTTCTGAGGGTATGAACCCCGGAATTTCACAGCGTATGGCTATATTGAGGTGACTTGCATGCTAGATGTGAGCATGGGATAGAGCACCATTGGGGATTGTGACTTAGTCTATCCCGAATGATTATTTTGCTGTGTAGTTGATAGTTAATTGCTTAATATTATTATATTTTGGGCTAAATGCCATATGTGGGCTTCGTACCAGCTATTTGAACCCTTAAGGGGATTTTTAAATGATTTTTTCCTCACTAATTGATTTCATACTGGTGTCCAATCATACTATATTTTACCATTTTTAAGTCTCAGCTATATTATTCTATTTTAAACACATTAAATGATATTTTCAAAGGTATTTGAGCTGAGCTTCATATTTTACTGTGGCTCGAGGGGCTTATGAGATTCTGACTGTGTAAGGCTGGGGGCTTGTGTTATGAGGATACATTTAGGTCGGGCTGCACCCCGCAGCAGTGATACATTGATTATGATAATGAGGCTGAAGGCCTGAGATTTGTACGCCACGAGGTGGCTTGAGATTTATATGAGGTCGAGAGACTTTTACGAGATGGCTTGATTATTCGCTTGGGCCGTAAGGGCCCCCTCCCGGAGTCTGTACACCACCAGTGAGCGCGAGTACCCATTGTGATTTGAGATATAGCTCGAGGGGCTGGTATTGTTCTGTGACATTGCCCGAGGGGCTGATTCTATTGTTACTGTGCCTGAGGGGTAGTTAATATGTGTTTACCTTTTTAGTTGTTTTTCCTGCATGTTGTTTAATTGTTTAAAAGATTTATGAGATTTCACTGCTTTATTATAGTTATTGATTTTTTATACCTCTTGTAGCTTGATGTTGTGCCTTACATGATTTTATATTACTCAGTCTTCATTTATTCTTCTTACTCACTGAGTTGGAAGTACTCACTTTACTCCCTGCACCCCTGTGTGCAGATTCGGGTGCTACAAGTCCTTCTCCTGAGGGTTGATAGTTCCAGCAGGTCTATGGAGATTTGCTAGGCAGCTGCTTGGCGATTCGCAGCCTAGTGCGTTCTTCCACTATTCAAGCTTTCTTTTGATTCAGTTACGTAGTAGTGGACTAGACTCTAGACTCTTAGTATGGTTTTAGATGCTCACGACTGGTAACACCCTCATGTAGGGCTGTGTTGGTTTATTTTATTTCCTCAATTTATATTGCTATTTTTGGGATTTATTTATATTAAAGACCTTGTTTTATTATTTTGAACTGCTTAAGGTGAATTGGAAGTGAGTCGGCTGGCCTTGTCTTCACGAGAGGCGCCATTAGGACCGGGTGTGGGTTTAGGGTCATGACAACCATAATGACGCATAACATTTCACTTGCTAGGAAAGCCAACGTTAGAATAGTTTGTATCCATATTTAACAAATCAAATTAACTGATACCAAATAAACTATAATAGAACTGAAATAGGGTATGAAAACCATAATGACCGCACAATCTAGATACAATCCCCGAACTCGTATCACAAGTGCATGAGCGACTATAATAATACAGACAAATGTCAGAATGAAAGTAAAATTGTTTGGAATGAAATGTACAACTAGGGTAAAGTAGAAGGGGACTTCAGTGCTGCGAACACCGAGCAGCTGTACCTCAAGTCTTCGTTGGGCTATCGATTCGAGCAATCTACTCGCCGTCACTAGGACCGACTCCAAAATATACACAAGAAGTGCAGAATGTAGCATGAGTACAATCGACCTCATGTACTCTATAAGTGTCGAGCCTAACCTCGACGAAGTAGTGACGAAGCTAAGGCAGTCCACTTACAATGAACTGTACGTAGTATAATAATAACATGAAAGAAACACAGGAAAGTAAGAAAATTAACTTATGAATATAAACTCAATCCTAAGAATCAGTAAAACTAGAAATATCAGTACTCAGAATCTCATTTGAAAACACCGACAGCTAACACAATACAGCAATGAATACAAAGCACAATCTGTTGCGGTGCGCAGCTCGATCCCACCGTACAAACTCAATATCCTCCCTTATTTCTCCGTATCAATATAAAAATAACAGAGTAAAATCCGCTGCAGCGTGCAACCCCATCCCGCCATATAATCATAATCAATATCATAATTCTCCCTTATTTCACCCGTTGAGGCGTGCAACAGGATCCCACCGTATCAATATCAATCCTACCTTATTCTACATATTGCAGCATGCAACTCGATCCATAAATAAAATAAATAAATGTATGCAATTCAACAACTCAATTCACAAGAATCTCTATGACTGAAGAATATGAAAACAAACCATAAAGGGACCTCGTACCTAATCGAGAAATGCTACAATTTGTACTAGGCAACAAGACAAGCCAAATATATGACAATTAAGATGTAAAAGTAAGACAATTATGGCAAGAAGTAATTAATCATGAAGGATGGATGAAAAAGACATTTTAAAATGAGAGAAATAAGTGACAAATAGCAAGTTAAGGCACAGGAGGCAGTTCAAGCACGCAACAGTTAAAACATGGAATAAAGTAATTATTGAAATACGGGGAAAGCATGGAAACGAAAAATTTGATGACGTATATATACTTGTCATCTTGCATATATGTCGCTACACATGTAATTTACATAGCACACTAGTTCAAGGGTTCATAAATCCCTCAAATCAAGGTTAGACCCAACACTTATCTTGCTCTGCAAGCAAATCAAAGCTCAACCGGGGCTATTCCTCTAAAATCTGCCTCCAAACTAATCAAATCTAGCAAAAATCAACTCAATAACATCAAATAATGCTAGGGAAATCATTTACAATACATAAAGTTAAGATCTTTATACTTTTTCCAAAAAGTCAACAAAAGTCAACACTGGACCCATTTGGTCAAAACCCGATATTCAGACCAAAACCCAATAACCTATTCACCTCTGAGCCCTGTTATGTGTAGTTTCGAAATTCGACCTCAATTTGAGGTCTAAATCTCGAGTTTACTAAAACCCCAAAAATCTTCCCAAATCCCTAATTTTCTACAATGAAAGAACATATGTTAAGGTTAGAAGTTAATGGGTGTGGATGGAAATGGAAGAAAACATGTTAAAGTATACTAACCAATGAAAGGATGATGAATTTTCTCTTCAAAAATGCCTCTAGGCTGAGTTCTAATGAAAAGTTGGTGAAAAATGGTGAAATCTCGTGTTTGGATTGTTTTAAGGTCTGGGCGTCAACCCTTCTTCGCGTTCGCGAAGGGCCAGCCACATTCCCGATGCACAGCCGCCCAAATTGCCTTCGCGTTAGTGATGGATCTTACCACCTGATGCCCTGCGTTCGCGATGAAGAGAACCGCCCTAGCCCTAATTTCCCCCTTCGCGATCGCGAGAGTGGCTTCGCGCTCGTGAATCACAAAGCATCAGGTGACATCAGACTTCCAAAAACTAGAAATTCTAAGTTCAAAATGGTCCATAGCCTATGCGAAACTCACCCGAGCCCCTCGAGCTCCAAACTAAACATGAACACTGTAATAACATCATATGAACTCGCTGGCACGATCAAAATGACAGAATAACACATAGAACCATGAATCGGACACCAAAATAAATAAAAGTTTCGAAGAAACTTAACAACTTTCAATATTTCAACCAGACGTCCGAATCACGTCAAATCAACTCCTTTTTGCACAAAATTTTTGCAGACAAGTCATAAATAGTGAAATGAACCTATTCCAAATTTTGGAACTGAAATCGTAATGCGGTACCAACAAAGTCAACCTATGGTCAAACTTATGAATTCTTTAAACCTTTAAATTGCTAGTTCTTAACAAATTATGATAAATCAAGTGGGGGACTTCCGAATTCGATGCCAGGCATATGCCCATGTCCCAAATGACGATACCCACCGGAACCGTTAAAACACCAATCCGGATCCGTTTACACAAAACGTTGACCGTAGTCAACTCAAATGAGTTTTAAGGCCTGATTTTATATTTAAATCAATTTTCTCATAAAAACTTTGCAGAAAAAGAAAATGCACTGCGCATGCAAATTGAAGAAGGCAAAACGGACATATTCGAGGTCTTAGAACACCGAAATGGAGGGTAAAACTATAAATGACCTATCGAGTCATCAAATTCTCCACTCTAAAACAAACGTTTGTCCTCGAACGGAGACAGAAAGGTACCTGGACTGGTGAAAAGGTGTGGATATCTGCTCCGTATGTCTGGCTCGGACTCCTACGTGGATGCATCGATCGACTGATTTCTCCATTGCACTCGAACTGAATGATAACTCTTAGACCTCAAGTATAGGACCTTCTGGGCTAGAATAGCGATCGACTCCTCCTCATAAGACAAATCCTTCTCTAATTGGACTGGTCGAAATCTAACACATGGGATAGATTACCGTGATACTTCCAGAGCATGGACACATGGAACACCAGATGCACTGCTAATAAACCAGGTGGCAATGTGAGCCTGTAGGCCACCTCACCCAGTCTCTCAAGAATATCAAAGGGCCTGATATACCTAGGGCTGAACTTGCCCTTCTTTTCGAACCTCATCACACCTTTCATGGGTAAAACCCAGAGCAAAACCCTTTCTCCAACCATGAATGCAACATCACAAAGACTACGATTGACATAACTCTTCTGCTTATATTGAGCGGAGCAAAGTTGATCATGAATAATCTTGACCTTATCCAAGGCATCCTAAACCAAATATGTACCCAACCACCGAGCCTCCCCCAGATCGAACCATCCAACTGGCAAATGGCACCACCTCCCATACAATGCCTCATAGGGATCCATCGGAATGCTGCACTAGTAGTTTTTGTTTTAGGCAAACACCACAAGAGGCAAGAACTGATCCCAAGAACCGGCAAAATTTGTAACATAAACGCGAAGCATATCCTCCAATATCTGAAGAGTGCGCTCAGACTGTTTGTCATTCGGGGGATGAAATGTTATACTTAACTCAACCCGCATGCCTAACACACATTGTATGACCCTCTAGAAGTGCAAGCTGAACTGCGTACCTCAATCTAAAATGATAGACACGAGCATACCGTGAAGGCGGGCGATCTCGCGGATGTAGATCTCAACTAGCCGCTCTGAGGAATAGGTAACTGCCACTGGAATGAAATGTGCTGACTTGGTCAACCTGTCCACAATAACCCATATCGCGTCAAACTTTTTGAGTTCGTTGGAGTCCAACAACAAAATCCATAGTGATAAGCTCCCACTTTCACTCAGGAATCTCTGGCCTCTAAAGTAAACCACCAGGCCTCTAATACTCGTATATAACATATTAACAAATTAGACACCGAGCTACATATGCAATTATATGCTTCTTCATCATCCTCCACCAATAATGCCGATGCAAGTCTTGAGATATCTTGGTGCCAACCGGATGAATACAATACTGGGAACTGTGGGCTTCCTTAAGAATCAACTCATGAAGCCTATCCATATTGGGCACACAAATGCGATCCTGTATTTGTAAAACCCCATCATCTCCAACAGTAACCTACTTGTCACCGCCGTGCCGCACTGTCTCCTTAAGGATAAGAAAATGGGGGTCATCATACTTACACTCTCTGATGCGCTCATACAAGAAAGACCGAGTGTTGAGCAAGCTAGAACACGACTAGGCTCCAAAACATTTAACCTCACGAACTGATTAGCCAAAGCTTGAACATTTTATGAAAGTGATCTATCAAAAACTAGAATATATGCAAGGCTACCCATACTCACATCCTTTCTATCAAGGCATCAGCCACCATATTAGCCTTCCCAAGATGATAAAAAATGGTGATATCATAATATTTCAACAGCCCCAACCACTTCCTCTGCCTCAGGTTGATATCCTTTTGCTTAAACAAATACTATAGACTCTGATGATATGTGAATACCTCACACGACACACTGTATAAATAGTGCCTCCAAATCGTCAGCACATGATCAATGGCTGCCAACTCTAAGTCATGAACAAGGTAATTTTTCTCATGAGCCTTCAATAGTTGCGACGTGTATGCAATCACCCTGCCATCCTGCATCAATATTGTACCAAGCCTAATACGAGATGCATCACAATATACCGTGTAAGATCCTAAACCCGTGGGCAACACCAAAATTGGCGTCGTAGTCAAAGCAGTCTTGAGCTTTTGAAAGCTCAACTCACACTCATCCGACCATCTGAATGGGGCACCCTTTTGAGTTAATCTGGTCAATAAAGCTTCTATGGATGAAAACCCCTCCACGAACCGGCGATAATAACCTACCAAACCCAGGAAACTCTAGATCTCTTTAGCTGAAGAAGGTCAATGCTAGTTCTGAACTTACTCAATCATTTTTAGATCCACCTTTATGCCTTCTGCCGATACAACGTGCCCCAAAAAGGCTATCGAGTCTAACCAAAACTTACATGTTGAAAAATTGGCATATCACTAACTATCCCACAAAGTCTAAAGTACAATCTGAAGACGCTACTCAAGATCCTCTCTACTGCAGGAGTAAATTAAGATATCATCAATAAACAATCACGAAAGAATCCAAGTAGGGCTTGAACACCCAATTCATCAAATCCATGAATGCTGCTGGGGAATTTGTCAAACCAAATGACATCACTAGGAACTCATAATGCCCATACCGAGTCCGAAAAGCCATCTTAGGGATGTTAGATGCCTTAATCTTTAACTAATGGTAGCCAAACCTCAAATCAATCTTCAAAAACACCTTGGCACCTTAAAGCTGATCAAATAAGTCATCGATCCTCAGCAACGAGTACTTGTTCCTAATAGTGACTTTGTTCAAATGTCGATGATCTATACACACCCTCATCGATCCATCTTTCTTCTTCACGAACAACACATGCGCACCCAGGGTGAGACACTAGGTCTAATGAAGCCCTTATCAAGAAAATCTTGCTATTGATCCTTTAATTCCTTAAATTCTGACGGGGCCATATGGTATGTTGGAATAAAAATGGGCTGAGTTCCCAGAGCTAGATCAATACAGAAGTCAATATATCTGTCGGGTGGCATCCCTAACAGATCTACCAGAAACACCTCTGGAAACTCACGAACAATTGGTATTGAATCCTTGGATGGAACCTCCGCATTAGAGTCGGGAATATAAGCCAAATAAGCTAGACACCCTTTCTTGACCATGTGCCGAGCCTTTACATAAGAGATAACTATACTGGTAGAATGGCCAAGAGTCCATTTCCACTCTAATCGATGAAACCACGACATGGATATGGTTTCCATCTTGGTATGACAGTATAATCTAGCATGATAAGGTAACAACTAATACATACCTAAGATAACATCAAAATATACCATATCAAGAAGTAGGAGATATACGCTAGTCTCAAGACTCCCAATAGTAATCACACATGAGCGATAAATATGATCTAAAATAATAGAATCTACCATAGGCATGGACACATATAAAGGAGTACTCAAATAATCATGAGGCACAACTAGATATGAACAAAATAAGATAACACATAGTAATAAGTACAACCGGGATCAAATATAACTCAAACATCTCTATGGCAAACTGGAACAATACATGTGATTACGACGTCATATGACTCGACCTCAGATCTAGCTGGGAATGTATAAAATCGGGGCTGGGCCCCACTACTCTAACCTACGTCTCTAGGGCGGCCTCTAGATGGCTGACCTCTACCTCTAACGGCCTGACTTCCACCTCTAATGGCCTGACCTCAACCTCTAACGGTCTAACCTCCTCCTTTGGCTGCCTGACTCCTGCCTCTAGCTATCTGAGTAGACGGTGGAGCAACCGATGTTGGTACCATAACACAAGCTCTAATGTAGCATGCCGCCCAACAATATCAACCAGAACCATGTGACTAATATATCCATACTCAAAACACTTATCCTGCTACTGTGGCTGCTAAAGCTGACTCGAGCAGGCCAGATAACCACGCTGATAGCTCTGAATTGGAGGCACTCTGATAGGAGCTGATGGTGCAGTGTAGGCTAGTTGCCCAGAGTAAGGCACATAAAGACCACGACTCCCTGAACTAATGTGAGATGCCTGAAAAGATAACTGAAATGGCCTGAGAGGATGGCCTCTACCAAAAGTACCGCTTCCTCCAGATGAGGCACCACTGAAACCACTAAAATGACAAGACCTATTATCAGACACTGATCCCCTCTCCTGAGCACGAATCTCAATCAATCTAGCAATATGTACAGCCATCTGGAAAGAAATATCACTTCCAGTCTCTTTGGCCATCTATAGCCTGATAGTGAAAGTGAGCCCATTAATGAATATCCTCACTCTCTCCCTCTCAGTAGGAAGCAAAATAGTAGGGCGAGCTAGGTACACAAATCGAGTCTCATACTAGGTAACAGTCATACTAACTTGTTGAAGATGCTCAAAATTCATGCAGTACTACTCTCTCAAGGTGAAAAGAATGAACTTCTCTAGAAATAGCTATGAGAACTGATCCCAGGTAAGTGCAGGTGAACCAGCTAATCTATTCAACATATAATCACTCCACCATCTCCTAGAGGAACCAATCATCTAAAATGCTGCAAAATCGACCCCATTGGTCTCAACTATACCTACGTTTAATAAGACCTCGTGGAAACCGTCCAAAAAATCATGTGGGTCTTCAAAAGATGCACCACTAAAATGAACAGGAAAGAGCTTGGTAAATTCATCCAACCTCAACATAGCCTCGGAAGACATAACAGGCCTATCACTGGTCTGTGCCGCAACAACCGACTGAATTACCCCAAGTGGTAGGGTTGTTGGAGTTTGATACTGGGGAATTGCCTACTTTAAGGTGTGAGTAGAAGAAGTCTATGCTCCTCCCCCAGCCTGAGAGATGGCTAGTGCCACCGAGAATGTACCGATTTGGGCCTCATTCTCCATAAGGCCTACCAAACAGACTAGAGCGCCTTGAAGCACTAAAGTGGCTATGAACCTGTCACGACCCAAATTCCATTATAGGTCGTAATGAAGCCCAACATCATTGTTAGACAAGCCAACCCTGATCAACTAGTGAGTTCTCATTTGTTTTATCAAAAAATCCAAACATTTTCTTAATCTTAAACTTTTAAACAATCGATAACTAAGAAGTTCATAATAATAGAAATACATCCCAAAATAATAGTCTACAACATGTATGTCAGGAGCTAGTGTCAAAGTACTAGGGCAACTAGTAGAATGTACAAAAAATACCACTATCCTACTGCCTGAAATAGAATAGACAGTAAATAACAATAAATAAAAGAATAGACTCTGGCATGCTGCTGAATGGCTCACAAGGGGAAGCTCACCGTGAGATCTTGATCAAGAATCAGGAACATATGCCGAACGGGTAGCTAGATGCACCTACCACAGATCCTGTACAGTTAAGTACAAAAGCATAGTCTGAGTACACAAACAACATATACCCATCAAGTATCCAGTATAACCTCAAAGAAGTAATGAAGAGGGGTCGACTTGACACCTACTAAGGTCAATATCAATAATATTTAAGTGTTACGCTAAGCATGAAAATTATATTATGATAGTCCTAAAACAAGGAGACATAGGATATTCCTTCTTAGCAATATATCAATTTCAGTCATGTCATGTAATAAGTACATTTCAAAGTATTTAAGCAGAGTAAACACAGAAGAATTCCACATGAATAACATGTGCACATTATGCTAAGGTCGTAAGATCCGGTCCGACATAATAATAAATTGTGCACTACCAGAGGGTCAATTGGCGCGAACCACAGATGCATCTATTTTCTACCGAGGCGATCGGCCCGATCCACAAATAGTAATTTATCATCAAGTAAGAACACATTGCTCATTTATAGTCAAATAAATTTATACAAGTTCTCAAGTAAGTGAGTATATTCGTTTATATTTATTTACAATTTCTAGAATATCCTAAGTGATCTTAGGAGCAAGCAAGGACGTTAGCATTTGCATGTATGCCATGATACAGGTCCTAAAATACCTGGACAATTAGCATAATAGTAGCTTCGTACAGACTCTCGATACCACGTACATATGTAGCCCTCGAAAGATAGTCACATACATTTATTTAGTTTACCTAGGAGTTTATTTCTCCTTTACGAGGTTAGAAAGGAGACTCACCTTGCTCCAAAACTTACTTCCAAGTTCAAGAACGCGCTCAAACCCTCAATTCGGAGCCAAACGATCCAAAACTATTCAAACGGGGTAAGAACTAGTCAATACATGCTCAATAGTTCATGTTCTAACTATTAAAGTAATTTCCCAACCCTAAATGCAAGGTTCCTTAAATTCATCCCCGGGCCCACGTGCCCGGATTCTGGAAATTTTCGAGGGAAGTTGTTACCCATAACCTAAGGTCAAGAATATATTATTTTTAATTCATTTCCTAACAAATTCTTGGTTAAATCATGTTTTTATCAAAACCCTAGGTTTTATTCTAAACCCACAATTTTCAATAATTTACAAGGTGTAATCTACCCCTAAACTATGTATTATACCCACATTAAGTAGAAATACCTTACCTCATAATTCTAGGCTAAAATCCCCCATTTGGAAACCCCCAATTCGCCCAAGGAATGAATGAAATGTGTCAAAAATGACACATTCCTGAATTAGATAAAAGAACTACCTTCTGCGATTTCCGCACCTATGGTTAGGGGACGGCATCTGCAGTTTTGCTTCTGTAAGGGAACGTCCGCTTCTGAGGAATTGTGCCAGGCTAGCTAGGGCCGCATCTACAGTCTGGGGACCCCTTCTGCGGTTCTGCTTCTGCAGAAGAGGAGCCGTATCTGCGGAGGCTGGGCTCCTCCCTTTGTGCCGCATCTACGATAGGTAAGCCACTTCTACTGTCTCGCACCTGCGGCTGGCCAACCGCAAGTGCGGTTATGACAGAACTAGAGCTTCAGCTCCTTCTGAATTTTCCTACGTAGATCGAGCCTCATCCAATTGACGCTCGGAGGCCCTGAGGCCTTGCTCGAATATATCGATAAGTTTGGAATTATAAAAGGACTCGCTCAAACTCTCGGAACGCCCAAACTAAAGCTAAAACTAGGAATCACACCCTAAAACCAATTGATTTAAAATTATGAACTTCAAGTTCTTCAATTCATTTCCAATGTAATGAAACACACTTATACTACTTGAATTGACACCAAACTTTGCATGCAAGTCTTAAATGGCAGTATGGAACTATTCCCGATCTCAGAATGCCGTTCGGACCTCGATATCACAAAAATCTGCCCCAAACCAAATTTAAAGAAATTCAAAATCCTTAGGGAATCAACTCTCACTATTAGGCGCCAAAACGCTCCCGGGTCATCCAAAACCCGATCCGAACATACGCTCAAGTCGAAAATCATCATATGAACCTGTTGGAACCTTTGAATTCTAATTCCAAGTTCGTTTACTCAAAACATTGACCGAAGTCAAACTTGGCCTTTTAAGCCAACCTTAAGGAACCAAGTGTTCCAATTTCAACCCAAACTCTTCCAAATCGCAAACCAACCATCCCCGGAAGTTATAAATCAGCAAAAGCAAGTACGGGAAGTCTTATTTAGGGGAATGAGGTTCTAGAAAGCAAAATGACATGTCAGGTTGTTACATTCCCTATCTCTTAAACAAATGTTCATCCTCAAACGGGTTTAGATTCATACCTGAAGTGCTAAATTAGCGTGGATATCTGTTCCGCATGTCCTTCTTGGAATCCTAGGTCACCTCCTCGACTGGTTGACCTTTCCACTGGACCTTTACCACAGAAATCGTCTTGGATCTCAACTGGAAATCATGTCTATCAACAATGGAAACTGTCTCCTCCTCATAAACTAAGCTAACATCTAGCTGAATAGTACTGAAGTCTAACACATGAGACAAATTAGTGCAATACCTCCAAAACATAGATACATGAAAAACTGGATGAACTCTCGATAAGATGGGGGAGGGGTAAAGCATGCTCACAACCTCCCTAACTCGCCTCAACACCTCAAATTGGCCTATAAACCTAGGGTTCAACTTGCCCTTCTTTCTGAATCTCATAATAACCTTCATCGGTGAGACTTTCAAGAGAAACTTCTCCCCGACCATGAATGATACATTTCGCGCCTTCTGATTTGCATATTGTGCGAAGCCTTTCCTGGATCAACTTTACCTTTTCCAAGGCATCATTTACCAAGTCAGTACCATATAACGTAGCCTCACCGGGCTCAAACCATTCGATGGGAGAACGACATCGCCGACCACATAAAGACTGAAACGAATCCATCCTGATATTGGTCTTATAACTATTGTTGTAAGAAAACCAGTCCAAGGGTAAGAACTAATCCTACTATCCCTCAAAGTCGACCACACAGGCTCTGAGCATGTCCTCCAATATCTAAACTGTTCGCTTTGACTGCTCATCGGTTTGAAGATGAAATGTTATGATGAGATCTACTCGGGTCCCAAACTCACTCTGTGTGGCCTTCCAGAAATGTGAAGTGAATTGAGGGCCACTGATATGATGGAAATAGGCACACCGTGCAACCGAACTATCTCCCGAAAATAAATTTGAGACAACATATCTGACGTATAGGTAGTCATAACTGGAATGAAGTGTGCCCACTTGGTCAACCTGTCGATAATGACCGAAGCTGCATCAAACTTCAGCAAGGTCCACGACAACCCAACTACGAAGTCCATAGTACTGCGCTCCCATTTCCACTCAGGCATAGTCACCTACTAAAGTAGACCACCTGGCCTTCTGTGCTCATGCTTGACTTGCTTACAATTTAGGCACCTAGCTACATACTCCACTTTGTCTTTCTTCATCCACCGCCATCAATGATGCTGTCTCATGTCACGATACAAATTTATAGCACATGAATGAATGGAATATCGTGAACTGTGTGCCTCCTCTAGAATCCTCTCCCTCAATACATCAACATTAGGAACACAAAGGAAACCCTAGAGCCAGAGAACACCATCCTTGCAAATAGAGACCTCCTTGGTAGTACCCTGTAGCACCGTCTCTCTGAGAAGTACCAATACGGATCATCAAGCTGTCGAGCCTTGATCTTTCCCAATAACGAAGATAGAGCTACAACATACACAAGGACTCCGCTAGGCTCTAAAATGTCCTACCTCACAAGTCTATTAGCCAAGGACTGAACGTCCAAAGCTAGTGGCCTCTCCTCCGCTGAGATGTATGCCAATCTATCCATACTCTCTGCCTTCCTACTTAAGGCATCTGTGACCATATTTGCCTTGACCAGATGATAAAGAATGGTGATGTCATAATATTTCAGTAACTTAAGCCATCTACACTGCCTCAAATTGAGGTCCCTCTGCTTGAACAAATGTTGTAAGCTGCGATGATCAATATAATCTCACATGACACCCATACAGATAATACCTCCATATCTTAAGAGCATGAACAATCGCTGCTAACTCTAGGTCATGCACAGGGTAATTCTTCTTATGAATCTTTAGCTGACATGAAGCATATGCGATAACTCGCCCCTCCTGCATCAATACACATCCAAGCCAATGCGTAAAGCATTGCAATATACCGTATACATCCCTCAACCGAAAGACAACACTAGAACCGTTGCTGAAGTCAAGGCTGTCTTGAGCTTCTGAAAGCTCGCATTATAATTATCAGACCAACGAAAAGGAGCACCCATCCGGGTCAATCTAGTCAAAGGTGATGCAATTGATGAAAAGCCCTACACAAATTAGCGGTAATAACCTGCTGACCCCAGGAAACTCCTAATTTCAGTCACCGAAGTAGGACGTGGACAACTCTGAACTGCCTCAATATTCTTGGGATCCATCTTAATACCCTATCCTAATACAATATGGCGCAATAATGTTACTGACTCTAACCAAAACTCACACTTGGAGAACTTAGCATATAGCTTCTGCTCACACAAAGTCTGAAGCACTACTCTCAAATGCTGCTCGTGCTCCCCAGGCTACATGAGTATATCAAGATGTCATCAATGAAGACAATAACAAAGGAATCAATATAAGGCCTGAACACCCCGCTTATCAAGTCCATAAATGCCGTTAGGGCATTAGTCAAGCCAAAGGACATCACCAGAAACACAAAATGCCTATATCTAGTACGGAAAGCAATCTTCGGGACATCCGAGTCCCGAATCTATAGCTGATGATACCCTGATCTCAGGTCGATCTTAGAGAACACCCTAGCACCTTGCAACTGATCGTACAAATCATCAATGTGTGGCAACAAGTACTTTTTCTTGATGGTATCCTTGTTTAACTGGCGGTAATCAATGCATATCCACATAGTCCCATCGCTAAGGTAATAGTCTTGGCATGGAAATCTAGGACGACGTGATATGGGGATAACTAATCCATGCCCAGGATGACCTTAAAGTCGGTCATGTCAAGCAACATGAGGTATGCTCTAGTTTTGAAGCCATAGAATGTGACCACACAGGACCTGTAGATTCGATCCACAACCATAAAATCGCCCATATAAATAGACACATGAAACAGAGTACCCAAGTAATCATGAGGAATATCCAGAAAATGAGCAAACAAAGATGATATATATGAATAGGTAGACCCTAGATCAAATAGCACTGAAGCATCCCCACCGCAGATGGGGATAGTACCCTGCAACTGGTCATACAAATCATCAATGCGTGGCAACAAGTACTTTTTCTTGATGGTATCCTTGTTCAACTGGCGGTAATCAATGCATATCCACATAGTCCCATCGCTAAGGTAACAGTCTTGGCATGGAAATCTAGGACGACGTGATATGGGGATAACTAATCCATGCCCGAGATGACCTTAAAGTCGGTCATATCAAGCAACATGAGGTCTGCTCTAGTCTCGAAGCCATAGAATGTGATCACACAGGACCTGTAGATTCGATCCACAACTATAAAATCGCCCATATAAATGGACACATGAACCAGAGTACCCAAGTAATCATGAGGAATATCCAGAAAATGAGCAAACAAAGACGATACATATGAATAGGTAGACCCTAGATCAAATAGCACTGAAGCATCCCTACCGCAGACGGGGATAGTACCTGTGATAACGACATCTGAGGCCAATACATCCAGTCTGGATGGAAAAACATATAATCTAGCTAGAGCGCTGGTTGGCTAGCCTCCACCTGACTGAGCAGTAGTTGGCTGACCTCTCCATGCCTGGACTCCACCTCTAGAATGACCCCTACCGGCCTGCCCTTCCCCTCTGGGAGGCTGGGTAGCCGGTGCTTTAATTATGGGCTGTTGACCCTATTGTACTACCTTGCCCCGATGTCTGGGGAAGTATCTTCTCATATGATCGAGATCTCCACACTCGGAACAACCCCTCGGTGCGGAGACCTTCTTGCCTGAAGTGTGACCCTGATGGCTTGTAGACCCACTAGAAGAACCTGGATATCTGGTGGGCGGTATGAACTCTCCCGTATAGCACTGAAGTAGGATCTAGAAGAACCCTGGGGACCTGAATACCCACTGGAAGAACCCTATATAGCTTGCGAGATAAGAACTCTCTGGTATGGAACTGAAAACGGAGCACGCTGGAGCACCCCGAGGAGGTGGTGGTGCTGAATAAGGGGGCCTGTTAGGCTGACCCTTCCCAAACTAGCCTCTGCCCCTGGTCGGGGAACCTCTAAACTCTCTAGAGAATTGATCCCTCTTGTCCTGCAACATCAACTCTCTAACTCTCAAACGGTAGCCCTCAATCCTCCAAGAAATCTCTACTACCAGTTGATAAGAAGTCCCCATCTCCACCTCTCGGGCCATGTTGGCCCAAATACGAGAATGCAACCCTGCAACAAACCTCTGCACCCTCTCTGCGTCAGTAGGAAGTATTATCAGTGCATGGCGGTACAACTTAGAAAACCTCGCCTCATAGTCGGTCACTAACATTTGACCCTACTCAAGCTGCTCAAACTGATATCACATCTCTTCCCTCTCAGAGAGTGGAATATACATATCCATGAAAATTTGTGTGAACAGACTCCAAGTAATAAGAGGAGAACCCGCAGGCCTTCCAAGAACATAAGAATGCTACCATCTACGGGCCCTTCCCTCCAGTTAGAATGTAGTGAAGTCAACCCTATGAGACTCCACTATCCTCATGTTATGCAGTCTGTCCCTGCATCTATCAATGAAATCCTGGGCATCCTCATGACGCTCACCTCCGAAGATAGGAGGGTGTTGGCTAGTCTATCTGTCCAATAACTTCTGCAGATAGCCGTCCGCAGCTGGTCTGGGCTCGGGTACCACTGCGATAACTGGCTGAGCCCCATCTGCGGGTAGTGCACTCGGAGTCTGATGCACTACAGCTTCATGACTAGGAGCCTGATCAGTAGGGGTAAATGCTACCCCTCCCCCCCCCCCCCCCCCCCCCCC
>MU687159.1:44177-75463 GCA_026770625.1 Nicotiana glauca
TAAATAGTACATCATGAGTCATGGAATCCATGAACCATGACATATGGCCCGTGACCTCATAGAAACCCGTTGCTGTCATAAAGTCTGTCAGGGTAGGCTCTGCAGCGGGCACGTCGCCCTGCTCTTCAATAATAAGATCCCTTGCACGATCCACCGGTGGTGCAGCTGTGGTAGCTTTGGGATACCTCGTCCCTTACCTTGGACCGGTGATATCCCTCCACCTCTGCCTTGGCCTCCAGCAATGGGGGGGAACAACTCCTCCCAAGTCAGGAACATCTGTTGTGCGTGTCCTCACCATATGTGAGAGAATAGAAGAAGGAAATTAGTATACCATCAACTAAACGATAAAATATGAAATAAGAGTAGTTCCTAACACCCTATAGCCTCTCGAAGATAAGTACAGACATCCCTATTCCGATCCGCAAGAATCTATTAGGTTTTCCTATGACTTGTGGGACCTACGTGAACCTAGTGCTCTGATACCATGTTGTCACGACCTAAATTCCATTATAGGTCGTCATGGCACCCAACATCGTTGTTAGGCAAGCTAAACCTGATCAACTAGTGAGTTTTCATTTGTTTTACCAAAAACAATCCCAAATTTTCTTAATCTTAAACTTTTATACAGTCGATAACTAGTAAGTTTATAATAATAGAAACACATCCCAAAATAATAGTCTGCAATGCGTGTGTCAGGAGCTAGTGTGACAAGTACTAGGGAAACTATTAGAATGTACAAAAAATACCACTATCCTACTACCGGAAATAGAATAGAAACTAAAAAACAATAAACAAGACAAAAGACTCCGGCATGCTGCTGAACGGCTTAGAGAGGGTAGCTCACTGTGAGATCTCGATCAATAATTAGGAATGCACGCCGGACGGGTAGCTAGATGCACCAGCCGCATATCCTGCACAATTAAGTATAGAAGCATAGTATGAGTACACAAACAACATATACCCAACAAGTATCCAGTCTAACCCCGAAAAAGTAGTGATGAGGGGTCGACTTGACACCCACTAAGGTCAATATCAATAATATTTAAGTGTTACACTAAGAATGAATAGCATGAATAAGATGACAGTCCCAAAATAAGGAGAGATAGGATATTCCTTTATACCAATATATCAATTTCAGTCATGTCATATAATAAGTACATTTCAAAGCATTTAAGTAGAGTAAATCACGAAAGAATCCACATAAATAACATGCGCACATTATGCCGAGGTCGTACAGCCTGGTCCGACATAATAATAAACTATGCACTGTCAGAGGGTCGAATGGCGCGAATTATAGATTTCTATTTTCCACCGCGACGATCGTCCCAATCCACAAATAGCAATTTATTATCAAGTAAGCATACATTGCTCATTTATAGTCAAATAAATTCATATAGGTTCTCAAGTAAGTGAGTATATCTGTCCATATTTTGTTGACAATTTATAGCATGTCTAAATAATCTTAGTAGCAAACAAGGACGTAAGCATTTACAAGTATGGCATGATACAAGTCCTAAACTAGCCGGACAATTAGCATAATAGTAGCCACGTATGGACTCTTATCACCACGTACGTATGTAGCCTCCAACAGATAGTCACATATGTTTATTTAATTCACCTTAGGGGTTATTCCCATCTTACGAGGTTAGAAAAGGGACTCACCTTGATCCAAAGCTTACTTCCAAGTTCAAGAATGCGGTCAAACCCTCGATTCGGAGCCGCACGATCCAAAACTATTCAAACGGGGTAAGCACTTGTCAGTACATGCTCATGAGTTCATATTCTAACTATTAAAGTAATTTCTCAACCCTAAATGCAATGTTCATAAAATTCATCCTCCGACCGACGTGCCCGTATTCTGGAAATTTTTTAGGAAAGTTGTTATTCATAACCTAAGGATCAAGAATATATGATTATATCTTTATTTTCAAACGGATTTCGTGGTTAAATCTTGTTTTTATCAAAATCTTAGGTTTTACTCTAAACCCACAATTTTGACTAATTTACATGGTGTAATCTACCCCTAAACTATGTATTAAACCCTTAGTAAGTAGAAATAACTTACCTCACACTGCTAGGCTAAAATACCCCCTTCGGAAGCTCCCAAATCGCGCAAGGAATGAAAGAAATATGTCAAAAATGACACGTTTGCGAATTTAATGAAGGCACTGCCTTCTGCGATTTCTGCACCTACGGTTAGGGGACCGCATCTGCAGTCTCGTTTCTGCGAGGGAACGTTCGCTTCTGCAAAACAAGGCCGGGCTTGGTGAGGCCGCATCTGCAATTTGGGGACCACTTCTACGGTTCCGCTTCTGTGGTTCCCTTTATGCAGAAGAGGATCCACATCTATGGAACCTAGGCTCCTTCCCTTGGGCCGCATATGCAACAGGTAAGCCTCTTCTGCGGTCTCACACCTGCAGTGGCCAACTGTAGGTGCGGTTATGAGATAACTTGAGCTTCAACTCCTTCTAAATTTTCCAACTTTGCTCGAGCCTCGTCCGATTGACGCTCGGGGCCCCCGAGGCCCTGCTCGAATGTACCAACAAGTTTGGAATAATAAAACGGTATTGCTCGAACCCTCAGAACACCCGAAATAATGCTAAAACTAGGAATCACGCCCTAATAACAATTGATTAGAACTTATGAACTTCAAGTTCTTCAATTCACTTCTAATGTAATGAAACGCACTTATACTACTCAGATTGACACCAAATTTTGCGTGCATGTCTTAAATGACACGGAACTATTCTCGGTCTCGGAATTCCATTAGGACCTCAATATCACAAAAACCCGGTCCAAACTAAATTTGAAGAACTTCAAAATCCTTAAGGAATCAACTCTCACTATTAGGTTCCAAAATGCTCTCGGGTCATCCAAAACCCGATCTGGACTTACGCCTATGTCCAAAATCATCATACCAACCTGTTGGAACTTTCAAATTCTTATTCTGAGGTCGTTTACTCAAAATGTTGACCGAAGTCAAACTTTGACTTTTAAGCCAACCTTAAGGAACCAAGTGTTCCAGTTTTAACTCAAACTCTTCCATATCGTGAACCAAACATCCCCGCAAGTCATAAAAACGTAAAAGCAAGTACAGGAAGTCCTATTTAGGGGAAACGAGTTATAGAAAGAAAAACAACAAGTCAGGTCGTTATAGAACCCGCTTGGGACGTAAGCTGGTATGATAAGTACAGCCCGAGCTGGAACCTCCAACTCCTGTCTGACTGCAGATGCATTGCATGTTCTTGCCATCTACGAGAGAACAAGAATAGAAGAGTTCAATTGTCAATGATACAATAAAATCATACGATAGAGAAGAATAGAAGTGAAATTGTTCCTAAACTCCATAACCTCTAGAATATAAGTACAAACGTCTGCGTACAGATCCTCCAAACTTTACTAAGCTTGCTCGTGACTGGTGAGACCTAGGTAACCTAGTGCTCTGATACCAACTTATCACGACCAGGATCTACCCACTGGACTGTAATGGTGCCTAACATTTCACTTGCTAGGCAAGCCAACGTTATAATAGTTTGTAGCCATTTTTAACAAATCAAATTAACAGATTCCAATGAAACTGTAATAACTGAAATAGAACTGAAACAAAGTATGAAAATCATAATGACCGTAACATCTAGATACAATCCCAGAACTGATGTGACAAGTGCTGAGCGACTAGAATAATGCAGATAAAGGTCTAAATGAAAGTAAAATTGTCTGGAATGAAATAAACAACTAGGATAAAGTAGAAGGGGACTTCAGAGCTGCGAAGGCCGAGCATCTGTACCACAAGTATCCGTCGGGCTATCCATCCGAGCAATCTATTAACCGCCTTTATGATCGACTCTAAATTTTCCACAAGAAATATAGAGTGTAGTATGATCACAACTGACCCCATGTACTTTGTAAGTGCCGAGCCTTACCTCGATGAAGTAGTGACGAGGCTAAGGTGGACTACTTATAATAACCGCACACATTATAATAGTAATAGTCACAAGAAAGAAACGTAGGAAATTAAGGCAGTTAACTTATGAACATAAACTCATTCCTCGAAATCAGTAAAACCAAAAATATTAGTACCTAAAATCTCATATGATAACATTGAAAGGTAACACAATACAACAATGAATACAAAACACACAATCCATTGCGGCGCGCAACCTAATCTCACCGTAAAAAATCAATATCCTCCCTTATTTCACTGTATAAATATCAAGAAACAAAAAAGTAAAATTTGTTGCAGAACACAACCTGATCTCACCATATAATCAGAATCAATATAACAATTCTCCCTTATTTCACCCGTTGCAGCGTATAACCCGATCCCACCGTATCAATGTCAATCCTCCTTTTTTCCACCTATTGCGGCGTGCAACCCGATTCATAAATAAAATAAATAAATATAAGCAATTCAACAACTCAATTCACAAGAATCACTATGACTGAAGAATATGAAAACAAACCATAAAGGGACCTCGTACCGAACTGAGAAATGCTACAATTAGTACCAGGTAACAAGACAAGTCAAATATATGACAATTAAGGTATGCAAGTAAGACAATTATGGCAAGCAACAATTTATCATGGAAGCATGGATGAAACAGACATTTTAATATGAGGGAAATAAGTGACAATTATCATGTAAAGGCATATGAAGCAATTCAAGCATGCAACAGTTAAAACATGGAATAAAGTAATTATTGAAATATGGGGAAAGAATGAAAACAAGAAATTTGATGACGTATATACACTCATCACCTTGAATATACGCAGTTACAAATGTAATTCACGTAGCACACTAGCTCAAGGGTTCCTAATTCTCTCAAATCAAGGTTAGATCTAACCCTTACCTTACTTCGCAAGCAAATCAAAGCTCAACCGCTGCCTTTCCTCTAAAATCTGCCTCCAAACCAATCGAATCTAACCAAAATTGACTCAATAACATTAAATAATGCTAGGGAAATCGTTTACAATACATAAACTTAAGATCTTTACATTTTTCCCAAAAAGTCAACAAAATTCAACCCCAGCTTGCTTTGTCAAAACCTGAGATTCGGACAAAAATCCAATTACCAATTCACCTTCGAGCCCGGTTATGTGATTAGTTTATAAATTTGATCTCAATTTGAGGTCTAAATCTCGATTTTACAAGATCCCGAGTTCTTCCCATATTCTTAATTTTCTACAAGGAAGGAACATGAATTAAGGTTTGAAATTAATGGGCGTTGATGGAAATGGAAGAAAGCATTTAAAATATACTAACCTATGAAAGGATGATGAATTTTCTCTTCAAAATCGCCACTATACTGAGCGTTACTTCCCAAGATTTTGCCTTCAACATCAAGATTCTACATGAAGTTTTCTGCGGAGATACTGGCCAAAGACAGGGGAAAATAAGAAGACAATCCTTCGAGATGAAGTGTGTGTCATCCGACAGGAATGACATTAACAGACATTTTCAAAAAATGGCGAAGATATACTTTGAGATTAGTGGAGACATCAATCTAAAGCAAGCTTTTGTATCTTCCCTTCCAAAGTTGTTGGCAAGTCGAACCATGACCATCATTAAAGAAAAGTTTCAGTCCATAACAATCCCACAAATTGTTTACATCAGGCAAGCTATTTTCGTCCCATTGGATGATATTTGTACGAAGCGCTATGTCCTAAAAAAAAATTATCCAACACAATCCAGCGCTTGACAAAACATGTCGCAAATCTGATCTAAT
Source organism: Nicotiana glauca (assembly GCA_026770625.1). NCBI lineage: Eukaryota > Viridiplantae > Streptophyta > Magnoliopsida > Solanales > Solanaceae > Nicotiana > Nicotiana glauca. Next base: position 49,904 of record MU687159.1, read on the forward strand.
CACCGGATTAGGATGTTCCTGCCACACATCCAGGCGAAAGAGAGAATTCAGGAGGTTCAATTAGTTGTTTTGCCTAAAGTCCTTCACATGCTTAGAAGGACCCACTTGTAAGATAAGTTTGCCGTATAAGATAGGTTTATTTTATCATGTAAGTTTTTCTTGTAATAACCTCCTAACCCTATATAAAGGAGGTCTTGTAGTAGTTGGAGAATCATCTTGCAATCATCTTGTAACCTTTGTAAATCTTTTGTGATATATTAGATATGAGTGCTTTCTAAATTTCCCTCTTGTTCTTTCTTTCGAATGGATGGAAAGGCCAGTCCATGTATGAAAATAGAGTAAGAATACTCTAAGAAAGTTAGCTTACTGTAGTACGAAAGTTTTCTGAGTTATAAACAACTAACGTTGGGCAACAGGCCTTCTTCGCGTTTGCGAAGGCCTTGTCGCGTTCGCGATGCATAGCAGCCCAAATGGCCTTCGCGTTCATGAGATGCCCTTCACATTTGTGCAAGCTCTCCCCCCCCCCCCCCCCCCCCGCGCTCATGTATTGCCTTTAGACTGAGCTATGATGAAAAGATTAAGGCAGTATTTTGGGACGGGCCCGGGCCTAAACGAGCCGGGCCAAACGATCCTAATATGTGGAACCGACCCACTGTGGGCCTAAGCCCACATGGCCCCGGGCTAAAAGGGCCGGGCCCACGGGCCTAAACGGGCCTAATGGGCTTTTTTGCTCCGGTTTATTTTTTTTTTTAATTTTTTTTTCTAAGGTAATTTCTGTAAACTATATATATATATATATATATATATATATATATATATATATATATATATATATATATATATATATATATATATAGCTTATATGTGTTATATTTATATATATCTTAAATATGTTATGTAGTATATATAGTATGTTATGTATATATATATATTGCCTTATATATTTTTTTGTAAATATATTATAGCTTATATGTGTTAGATGTGTGTGTGTATACATATATAGTATGTTATGTATATATATATTGCCTTATATAATTTTTTGTAAATATATTATAGCTTATATAGAATTGTAAGTTAAATCTTCTATAGAGTCAAATTTAAACACAATAAAAAATTTCAAAGAGATATTCAAGGGAATGTCTTATAATTTTTATTATTACGACATTAACAAAAATGGCAATATCTTTCTTAGTCTTTCACCCCCCCTCCCAATAGAATGAGCACAACAAGGTGCTAATACCATCATTAAAAGGAAAAAAAACTAAAGAAGATGTGCCAAAGTATAAGTTACACCATAATGTACATGGTATCTCTAACAAATTTCATAAATCCTTCAAGGTTCGGAGGAAGTTCCGTTGGTGGTGGCGGAAAAGAAGCTTGTTAATCACCGCTTCCGGGCGAAGCAGCATCCTCTGCAAGTTCTGCTATCATTTCTTCATAAGATTCGTCTATCTCCGGTTGTGATTCTGTAAGTACAAAATTTCTTCTTTCCGAACGTATCCAATTTCAGAAGAGTACTGATTTTTCCAAGCACTCCCTCATAGACGCTCTATGATCACCTATTTGAAGTCTTGCTTGACTAAAAGCGCTCTCTGATGCCACTGTTGAAGCTTGAATAAATAACATATCCCGAGCCATCCTTGCAAGAACCGGAAACTGCTTTTCTCTGGCCTTCCACCATTCCAAAAGATCAAAGGTGCTGTCTGGATTCTCCTTTTCAAGGCCCTGTGACAAATAAACTTGAAGATCATTTAGATGTGAAGTATCATCAATATGATCATCTTAAGAACCCTTGAACTCCGTCCAAGAACTAAGTGCTTTTAGGCCTGTAGTTCTTTTAGATGATTGTGAACTAGACGAAGTAGAAGTTGGAACATTTGGTCTAGCACGATCTAAGGCAAGTTGATAAGCATTATATATTGTTTAAGCATTTATTTTAATTGAGGCTTTTGCATCTCCAAGTGTAGCAAATTTCTCATCTGAAAGATCTAAAGCCTTATAAATATTTGAATAGCAAAAGTGAGGACATCCTAATTTCATGGTATGATTTAACATGGCAGCAACATCATAAATAGGGGGGACATGGAAGAAATATTTTTTAAAATTTTCTTTTATTACATTTATAGCAAGTTGATAAATTTCCCCACCCTCTGAAAAATCAACAAACAAATCACATAGCGCTGCAATATAAACTAAACAGTTTGAAATAGTATGATAATATTGCCCAAACAATTCATTTGTAGCTTGATAAAATTATTGTAAAAAATCTACAAGAATTTTTACATTATTTCAATCTTGATTTGTAAGGATTTCATCATCATCCTCACCACCAACACGAGCATTAAACGTTGCATTAATTGAGTTTCTATATTCATATGCAATAACTAAACTTTCGTATATATAATTCCATCTAGTCGGATCTCTAAGTCTACTTCTACGGTTTGAATAAAAAAGCCAATTAAGAGCCATTTTAACCTTTTTAATTTCTAAATTTAAAATTCTCATACCATCACCGACGATTAAATGGTAAATATGACAAACAGATCTAACATGGAAACAATTACTAAATGCAACATTTGTAGAATTTTATTTAATTGTTTATATTTTGTGCATGTTTGAGTTTTATTTAAATAATGAAAAATACCAAAATATCACGCATGACATTTAGGCTTTATTTTTACATTCTTAGGATCAAACATACACACCTACACAATTGAATCAGCGCCGCTGACATCCCAAAAGACCCCTCCCACACCGAGTTTCTTCTTCTTCAACGAAAGATGAAGCATCAGCCATTAAACCTTCCCCAAGCGAAGGGGACCCCTCTACGTCGATCTCTTTATGCTCGAACACAAATAGCCATTTTCACCTTCCTTTGATCATCTTGTTAGCTTCACCAAAACATACACAAGAATCGAAAAGCAAAAAGAGAAATCTGGGCCGAAAATTAGCTAAAGAAAATAGAGGTTTTGGTGTTTGATTCGGACTCGTCCTTTTTTCTGATTTTGTTATAGTTCACTAATAAGTTAAAAAAACAAAAATAAAACGGGAAAGATTTCAATTGGTATGGTTTATACTTGATTTCAGACTCAGAATATGTGATGAAAAATTAATCCATTCTTTTGGATTTGGTTTTCAAACGTTGAAGGTGTTGTTCGAGTTCCAAAAATCCGTTCGATGTCGGAGATTGCCGGCGAGGTTTTCGGAAAATAGTCGGCTAAAAGAAGCAGTCGTAGCAGTAGAAAATGCATCAGCTGTGGCTCCTAAAGAAGCAATTTAATTCAGAAGGTCAGTGTTGCGCTATTCTTGTCGTCCTTAATTTGCCTTGTATTTGAGTTCAAAAATGAGCTCTTCTTGTAATTGCAGCTTTACCAAATTTCGTCTACTTATGATATCATACCAAAATATGTTATGAGAACCTATGTTTGGTGTGATTTTAAATTCGTTTTAGTTAGCTATTGATCTTGTTGGCCGTGCCCATATACTAGTACCATGAATATGGTCTCAAACATTGGTTTGATATTATATTAGTTGGGGTTTGTTGGTTTAAAAATTGGTTCTTGGGTTTGGTTAATAGTGCGAGGAGTTTGAGCTTAATATTAATAATCTGTCCAGGGAAATTTTGAGTGAGGCATATGATTCGTTTGAGAAATTAATTTGAGCATGTGAGGTTTCAATTTGATATAATAGACTAAATAGATTATTTTTGTTTGGTCTAGTCTAATAAGTTAAAATGTAGTCAACTTACTAATTAACTTATGAACCTCCTAGTTTGCTTTAGGCTCGATTTAGATTAGTATTCTGATTATGTATACGTTTGCGTAATATAATTGCAAATTTAATTCTAAATAAATGACTGGAGGGATGCGTTCGCGCAACATCAACCAAAATTTTCTTAATAAAATAAACAAAGCGTTATTAATTGTAGACACGTTCGCATGACTCGATTTTTGATGCACCAAAAGAAAAGAGTATACGTACGCGTAACTCAATTCTTTAATTACGAATAAATCAAGAGGTTAAAAGCGGTTAAAAAGGCAAATGCACATAGGTCCTAAAAATGGGTAGTTGAGCAATTAAGCCGAGTATAAATTGCTAAGCGACCGTGCTAGAACCACGGAGCCCGGGAATGCCTAACACCTTCTCCCGGGTTAACAGAATTCCTTATCTAGAATTTCTGGTTTGCAGACTCTTTAAAAATAAAACTTCCTCGATTTGGGATTTAAAATAAACCAGTGACTTGGGATATCATAATTTATTCCAAGTGGCGACTCTGACAAATAAAATAATCTCATTTCGAATAATGTCACTTAAATTTGAAAAACTCCCTTATGTCCCTCTCGGTGCAGTAAAAAGGAGGTGTGACAAGAATCAGAGACGTTGAGTGACAAAAACAACTTCAGAGAAACGTAGGTTTTTAAAATGGCCTAAGGTTTGCCTATATGTAGTACTGTATCCATGTTAATGTAGAAACAAACAAGTTTCAAAATAGACACTTTTAATACATATATGCAGGATATCTAATGAGATTACAACTATGTTGAAAGGACTAGTTTTAAAAATATTATCGCTTAATGAGGCCAGTTTTAACAAGTAAACTAAGCGAAATGAGATCGACTTATTAGGCTAATTAGATTTTCAGACATAATTGCGAATAGAAATCCCTATAGGCATGACATCTATGCGTATTATTGGTTTTAGTCAATTGCCAGTAACATATGAAAAACTTACTAAATCGGAATTACGTCCTATAGACATAGTATCTAAACTTAAATTAATTTAAAACATGATGGCTTGGAACCTAGATACATGGTTTCTAACATGACAAATGCAGGATTTATGAACATGGTTTATATCTAATGCAAACGACATTAAAAGTGAAGTCCTTATGGGCATGATTTCTATTATGATGCAAATGAAATTAAAAGTGGAACCCTATAGGTTTGATTCTATTATGCAAACAAAATTAGATTCAACAAGAATAAAAAACCTATAGATATGTTTTCTATTGAGTGAAGCAGGCAGATTCGAAAATAAATTCTAAGAGCAGGATTTATACCCAGGTTACCCCATAAAGTATACATCTACCCACCCTTTTACTAAATACACCAAATATTTGTTTATAAATTATTAAGACCATTAAATGAATTACATAAGTGAAACAGAAAATCAAGAAGCTATTCTATAGAGAGCCTGCAATCAGGCCGAAGTTTCCCAAAGCCTCCAATGGTCTTTCAGACCTCATTTTCATAGAAAAATCAGAGTCTAGGTGCATCAAAGTTCCCTAAGGGTCTCAAGGAGTTGGGCAATGCTTACACCTAGACTTAGTAGCCAAGCATTGGACCGGTGCAGTGTGGAAAAGCCAGCCTCAGTATGCCAGAGTTCAGAGGGTTCTCAAGAGGATCCCAAGGCAGTACACATACTAGAGGGGGCATAGCTTATTAACTAATAGTAGAGTGAAAGTGCGGGACACAGGTTGAAAGAAGTTTACTAAAGACTGGACTTAAAAGTCAATTTTGAAAGCAGTCAGTATGGTAATAGAGATTGTTTGAAAGGGTTGAAATGACAAAGAAAATCAAGAACTCAGGATAGGATCCCAAACAGAACCCAAATGAGTTCAATAGTCACACAAGAGGGATAGGGATTGAGGATACACAGGTAAACATATAACCTTGGCAAGGGTATTTATACTGGTTTGGACATGCTAAGCAATAATTGAAACTAGCATGATCACAAACTAATCAGGGAGAATAAAAACACATAGGGGGATGGGGATTTGGGACTCATAATAATAGTAAGCACACAGTATGTTAAAACCAGTTTTCCAGGCATGCTTGAATCACACAAGGGAATACATGAATTTAAGGGAGGGGAGTCTGTCTAACTACAAACTTCACAACAAAACCACAAGTAAAAGTAGGCTAGAAATAAAATAAACTGAAACAAGAAGAGAAACATGTTGTTGTTGAGACTTTAAATTAACCTAGGACATACCAGTGAAGATAGAAGTAAGTAGAATGAAGGAACCAAAGAACACAGATGATTAGCCTCGACTTGCAGGCGGCTAATAGTAGCAAAATAACACAAGGCAGAAGGGAGAATAGAGATTTTAAATAATAGAGGGGTTTTGAAAGCCAAGTATCCGTGTCTTGTTAATGAAAAACTTAGAGTATTTATAGTTGAAAGTAGGTAGTGGAATAAGGTAAAAATCAAAGTAGTACACTAGTTTAATAACTCAGAATCAATCAATTAGAGAATCAAGGAAGTACTTCCTTGAGTTAAGGGAATTAAGATCAAACGGAATGATTTAATACCATATAAGACAAGAAGAAGAATCAATACATGATTAAAAAAGGAAAGGAGCCAGAGTTCATTAGGCATAAAGAAGTCAGTTAGGACCAAATTCAAAAAGACCGAATTAAGGAAAGACTAAGTAAAACAAAGTACCATAGTAAATAAGATAATAAAATCTATTAATTCAAGCAGACGAGTAGAATTCTAGGGCTTTGAAGTAAAATCTTTCAATTATCAAAAGTTAAGGAAAATTAGAATCAATCATGGGGAGTCATGATACTGCATATTTCAACATATAAATAGAGACGAATGAACATAAGTGACAAACAAGATAGGTCAATTATATAGGTAGAAAGAAATAAGAGATGAGCAAACACAGTCACATAGAGGTGATATAAAGATTCAGCAGGGTATATTCGAAGCATGATGACCATAAAACGTTAACGAGACCAAGGTGGAGAAAACCATGCTAACACACAGAGCCAAGGCAAAAAAAAAATCATGCTAACACACGGAAGCAGAGTAAAGAGAATCAAGCTAGCACATAGAAACAAGTAAAGATAATCAAACTAACACATGGAAACAAGTAAAGAAAATCATGCTAACACACAGAAACAAGTACAGAAAATCAAAATCTTAAAAAATTAGGGCTTTTAACAGAGTTGAGTTAAAAAGCAGCAGGAACATAGAATCGGTCAAGATAAACAAGGGAAAAAGTTTTAATCATAAAGAAATGGGTTGAAATAGGTGTGGAAAGAACTCCGAGAAAACCCTAGTTTTCAAAAAAAAAAAGTAACAACGGTTTAGAATAAAGGATCTTTCAGAAGAAAAGTTGAGAACAAGAAAATCATAAAAGGAAATAGGCTTAATGCATGAAAATAACATATATATGAGAGATCTAGAAGAGAGTTAGGGTTTCAAAAGGAAACCTAAGTAGAAATTGAATGAACCTGTTGTAACTTCATAACTCGTACACATATGGTGTGATTTTTCCAAAAATCACACTAGAGAAACCTCGAACAACAGAATCAGAAACCCTAGACCCAAATCGACATGGCCCAGGACCCTTGAGTGCCTTAGAGATGATGAACAAGGTGATGAGAGACCCATTGGAGTCTTGGGATTTGAGAAATAGTCGTCGGAGATGACCGGAGAAGGAGGTGAGCGGAGGCGTCTAGGGTTAGGTTTGAGAGAAGAGTGGAGATGAGAGAGCATCTGAAGTGGCGCCTTTGGAGAAATGACTTAGGGTTAGGGGTCGATTAGAGTAAAAAAAAGAAATGGAATTATTTGGACCGTTGATCTGGGTGATCAATGGTCAGGATTAAAACGGGTAGGTGGGTTCTGAGTTTGGGTAAGGGTTAATAGGGTATGGGTCGGGTGCTTTGGGTGTGAAATTCAGTTTGAAAGGGGTCCAATTTTGGCTATAATTGAAAGCCAATTTTGCTTATAATTTAAATAGCCAACTTTCTCCTGTTTGATTTATAAACAATAATAGGTAATTTATGAATAATAATTTAAGGTACAAAAATGATTTAAAATACATAATTAATAATTTAAAAATACAGGGCCCAATTTTATGCATATAAAATATAATTATATCCTAAAATGGGCTAACATTGCAATTATATGCAATTTAGCTTTAAACTACCAAATATAACTATAAAAATATATAAAAATTAGCTTAGTAATATTTTGGCATAAATGTAGAAATACAATAGATGAATTATCAAAACAATAATTTTAAAAATAACTATTGGGGATTTTAGTGATAAAACGAGAGAAAATAAATCAATTTAAACCCTTAAAATTATTGAAAAAATAATGAAATCCTTGTGCATTCTTATATATGTATATATATATATATATATATATATATATATATATATATATATATATGCTATTTTGAAGGTTTTTATATATATTTAAAATATATAGGGAAAAATTGGGTGTCAACAACTGCCTCTCTTTACCCGGGAAGGATGAAAGAGTTTTTGGGTAAAGAAATGATGGCCAATTTTGACCGGAAGGGGATGCTTTGAAAGACAGAGGCCGAGCTCATATTTCCAAGTTGCCTACATATCCCTAGTTTTACAGGAATCACCATGTATAGTTCTGGATCCACCTGCGTACTATGATGATGAAATTATTGGAAGATCGGGCACGAGATATGGAAGCAGCTATGATGAGGACGGTTAGAGGGAACTGGAGCGAGATCGCTCCTGCTAGGATAGCAGTTGCTTGCTTGTTACCTATAGATAAAAATGCTACAAAAGTATTTGTGAAAATTTAAACATGATACAAATTCCCTTTGGAAAATGAAGGTTGTCTTCGGATGGTTAAAGATGACGTCCTTGGACCATGACATCCCAGGCCATGAATTTTTTGATGAGGGATTCGCAGGCCATGAAATGACATTATCGGGCCATGAAAATTGTGCCTCCGAACCATGATGTCTTTGAATAATGATATGCAAATTTGAGATATCCTCGATCCATATCATGGTGTCTTCAGGCTATGAGGATGGTGCCTTTAGACTATGATGCCCTCGGACGGATTGGCAATGTTTCAGCCCATGATATGCAATAATATGATGTAACAAGACAAGACTTAGTCTTGCAAAATGGAGGGCAGAGCTTAGCCTGATTGAAAAGCAAATGGATAGTAGTAGAAAATAGAGCAACATTGGTGCAAAGAGGGACAGTGTTTAGTCCCGTGTGAGTGGGTAAGCAAGGATTATCATGATGCAAATAAGGAGGCATGGATTAGCCTCATGCAAATATGGAGTCAGGGCTTAGACTCATGCAAGGTTGGAGACATGGCTTAGCTTCATGCAAGTGTGGAGTCAAAGATTAAACTCATGAAAATATGGAGTCAGAGATTAGACTCATTCAACTATGGGGGTCAAGGGTTAGATTCTTACAAGATGGGAGACAGAGCTTAGTCTCATGGAAAGAGAAGGCAAATATAGAGGTAGAGCTTAACCTCATGCAAGATTCGGGATATGGCTTAGTCCCATGAAAATGGAAGGCAATGCTTAGCCTTATGCAACTATAGAGGCAGGGCTTAGCCTCATGCAAAATGTGGGACAGGGCTTAGTCCCATGCAAATAGAAGGTGGTGCTTAGCCTTGTGCAAATATGGAGGCAGGGCTTAGCCTCATGCAAGATTCAGGACAAGGATTAGTCCCATGAAAATATGGAGTCAAGGATTAGACTCATGAAAATGTGGAGTGAAGGCTTAGACTCATGCATGTATGGAGTCAGAGATTAGACTCATGCAAATATGGAGTCAGAGATTAGACTCATACAAATATAGAGTCAGGGCTTAGACACATGCAAATGTGGAGTCAGAGATTAGACTCATGCAAATATAGAGTCATAGATTAGTCTCATGCAAATATGGAGTTAGAGATTAGACTCATGCAAATATGGAGACAGAGCTTAGTCTCATGCAAATATGGAGTCAAGGATTAGACTCATGCAAATATGTAGTCAAGGATTAGACTCCTGCAAATATGGAGTCAATGATTAGACTCGTGCAAATGTGGAGTCAAGGATTAGACCCATGCAAGTATGGAGTCAAGAATTTTACTCATGCAAGTATGGAGACAAGCTTACACTCATGCAAATATGGAGTCAAAGATTAGACTCATGCATGTATGGAGTCAGAGATTAGACTCAACAAAGAGAAAATAACAGATAAGGGTGGAGTATATATCTTAGCTAGGACTTGTTTGCGCCTAACGGCCAGATGCATGGTGAATTTGCTTTGTGCACAAATTCTATCGTCAAATATGCCTGCGTACAAAGAAAAATCATAAGTTTCATTGGGGGAGGTTGGTTCTTGCTTCGTCTGTCGGCCTTGCTTTGCTCCGCTCTAGAAGCCCCTTTTGAGTTGCCCTAGGTAGCACCTGACTGTTATATAAAAATAGAATTTTTGAAAATATGTATTCATTGATACACTAGAATTGTTTTGGAAGTGTATTGATATATCAATTAACTTTTGAAGAACTAGCGACTGTCACACATTCCAAAGGCGTTATAGCTCTCTTATGTTAGAATTTTGAGGGTCCTCCTCAAAATTCTGCCCCATTTTGGTAGACGATTTTTAACCGTTTACGGATGGTGGCCCTTGCTGAATCTCCTTTAGAATTTTGAGAATCCTTTTCAAAATTATGCCCTAGTTTTGACTGATTCTGACTTCCTGACGCGCGTCGACATTGGCTGGACTTGCTCTGAAATTTTAAGGACCCTCCTCAAAATTTTGCCCCAGTTTCTGATTTTAGGGGAAATGAAAATTTTATTATGATATGCATGAACCCATATGGCTACCTACGTATCCCATCTTAAACGAGAATCAGTTCAAGCGTTGTTCAATACACCAGGAAAGAAAAATGTGAAATAATCTAGGCATAGTATCTCTTGACTGCGTCTGAATTGATTGGTTTTGGCTAAATCTCTCCATCCATCTCAGCAGGTATGAGTGCTCCTCCTGTTAGGTCTATGTAACCCATATACGGACCTTTCCAGTTGGGAGAGAATTTCCCTTTGGCTACATCTTGGTGTGGAAAAATCTTCTTCAATACCAATTGTCCTGGCGCGAACTGCCTTGGTTTTCCCTTTTGTTGAATGCTCTAGACATTCTGTTCTGATAGAGTTGGCCATGGCATACTGCATTCATCCTCATTCCATCGATAAGGGCCAATTGTTCATAGCGGCTTCTTATCTATTCCGCATCACTGAGTTCAACTTTCTGTATGACTCTTAAAGAAGGAATCTCTACCTCGACTGGGATGACCGCCTCAGTACCACAAACCAACATGTAGGGGGTTGCCCCGGTTGACGTACGAACTGTAGTGCAGTACCCTAACAGAGCAAAGGGTAACTTCTCATGCCACTGTTTGTGATTCTCTATCATTTTCCTTAGTATCTTTTTAATGTTCTTGTTGGCGGCTTCTACAGCTCCATTAATCTAAAGTCTGTAAGCGGTGGAATTTTCTTGTGCTTGATTTTGAAGGTTTCACATATAGCTTTCATCAGATCACTGTTAAGGTTGGCAGTGTTGTCAGTGATAATGGACTTAGGAACTCCGTATCGGCAGACAATATGATCTTTGACAAAATTTGCGACGACCTTCTTGGTTAAAGCTTTGTAAGATGCAACTTCTACCCATTTTGTGAAGTAGTCAATGGCTACATGAATAAACCGATGTACGTTTGAAGCAGTGGGCTCCATCAGACCAATATCATCCATTCCCCAGGCGGCGAATGGCCAAGGTAAGCTTGTTGCATTGAGTTCGTTTGGTGGCACTTTTATCATGTTAGCATATACTTGACATTGAAAGCATTTTCGGACATACTGAATACAATCCATCTCCATGGTCATCCAAAAGTAACCTGCCCCGAGTATCTTCTTGGCCAGAACAAAACCATTTATATGCGGACTACATGTCCCAACATGCACATCCTCTAATAGCTTAGAGGCTTCTTTTGCGTCGACACACCTTAGTAAGCCCAAATCCGGAGTTCACATGTACAAGTTCCCTCCGCTGTAGAAGAAATGGTTTGAAAGTCTCGAGAGCGTACGTTTCTAAATATGATTTGCATGCCCGGGTATTCTCCTTTTGATAGGTACTCCTTGATGTCATGGAACCAAGGCTTTCCATCCGCTTCTTCCTCGATATAAGTACAATATGCTGGTTAAATATGGATCCTTACCAGAATGGGATCAATATAATACTTATCTGGGTGTTGTATCATTGATCACAAAGTGGCTAATGCATCAGCGAACTCATTCTGAATTTTGGTCACATGTCGGAATTCTATCTTCGTGAACCTCCTTTTCAATTCCTGCACATGGTGCAGATCTGACAATATCTTGGAATTCTTGGTAGCCCATTCTCATTGTACTTGGTGCACAAGTAAATCTGAATTGCCAATCACCAACAACTCTCAAATGTTCATGTCGACTGCCATTTTGAGCCCTAGTATGCAGGCTTCATACTCTGTCATGTTGTTAGTGCTGGGAAATTCGAGTTTAGCAAATACTGGATAATGTTGACCGGTTTTTGATACCAAAACTGCTTCAATGCCTACTCCTCTGAAATTTGCGGCTCCGTCAAAGAACATTCTCTAATCGTCATATGCTTCGGTAATATCCTCTCCTATGAATGATACTTCTTTATCAGGAAAATATGTTTTCAAGCGTTCGTATTCTCCTCCCACCGGATTTTCAGCGAGGTGATCTGCCAATGCTTGTCCTTTGACCGCCTTTTGAGTCACGTAGATGATGTCAAACTCACTTAGCAGTATCTGCCATTTAGCCAACTTCCCCGTAGGCATGGGCTTCTAAAATATTTACTTCAAAGGATCCATCTTGGATATGAGGTATGTAGTGTAGGCACAGAAATAATGCCTCAACTTCTGGGCTATCCAGGTTAAAGCATAACACGTGCGTTCAAGCAGAGAATACCGTTCTTCATAAGGTGTGAATTTCTTTCTCAGGTAATATATGGCTTGCTTCTTTTCCTGTCTCATCATATTGTCCCAAAACACATCCGAAGGCTCCATCTAACATGGATAGATAAAGTAGCAAAGGTCGTCCTATTTCTGGCGGAACCAGAACTGGCGGTGTGGACAGGTATTCTTTGATCTTGTCAAAAGCTTTCTGACAATCCTAGGTCCAACTTGTCTCGGCATCCTTTCTCAACATCTTGAAGATGGGTTCACATATTACTGTGGAATGTGCTATGCATCGAGTGATATAATTGAGCCGTCCCAAGAAGTTCATCACGTTCTTCTTGGTTTTGGGTAGTGGTAACTCCTAAATAGCTTTGACTTTAGTAGGATCCAGCTCGATCCCTCGACGACTGACAATGAATCCCAATAACTTTCCTGCAGGAACCCCAAATACACATTTTGTGGAGTTCAAATTCAAGTTGTACCTCCTTAGCCGGTCAAAGAATTCCCTCAAGTCTGCTATGTGATCTGCGGCCCTCTTGGATTTGATAATTACGTCGTCCACATACACCTATATTTCTTTGTGTATCATATCATGGAAAATGGTTGTCATGGATCTCATGTAAGTGGCTCCAGCATTCTTTAGACCGAATGGCAGAATTTTGTAACAATATATTCCCCAAGGCATGATAAAAGTTATCTTCTCGTCATCTTCTTCATCCATCCAGATCTGGTGATAACCTGTGAAGCAATCCATAAAGGATTGGAGTTCATGCTTGGCGCAGTTATCAATCAGGATGTGTATGTTTGGCAGTGGGAAATCGTCCTTGGGACTTGCTCTATTTAAGTACCGATAATCAACACATACTCGGACCTTCCCGTCTTTCTTTAGGACTGACACAATATTGCATTGCCTTATTACATGTCACAGACACTAGTTCATCAGCAAAAGTAATAATAACACCGTAGATGGGAAAAAAAATAAAAATAGTAATGAATAATGATAAAGGATAAATGCATTTGATTAAAGCTGAGAAAATTGTTCAAACAAGTTTGGCTCGGTGAATCAAGTATTTATTTTGAAAAAAATAAATCTTAAAACAAAATTGCTGGATATTTCAAATGCCTAAAACGGCTATAAATTCTACCAAGCTACCCAGGGACTCAACGGGCTCGGGAGGGTGTAACAGTCCAATTTTTTAGAACAGTTCCCTTTGCCACAGTTTGAATGGAGAGGCCTTCTTTCTCCTCCTCCTCCTCAATTATGGCACTGCAGTCCATATCCTCATCTTTGAAGAACAGGTCCTCCAGCCCATCTAGTGCTTCTTCTTAAGTAGTTCCCTATATTGTGTCTGCCTGATGGAACACCTGTTCAAAACGGGGTACCGGTTGCTCAAGAGGGTAATAAGGTCCACGCCATGGGGGTGACCATTCCCTATACGCGTTCCATGTATAATGGTATTCGAGCCTAGAAGTGGTACCGTGATTTTTCAGTCATATCGGCTTGGTGATATCCTGGAGGTTCTTTCCTAACCCTTTGCCGGGTTCATATCTGGACCATGCTACTAAGCTTTCTATTTTGTTACTCCACCACTTATCTTTCTTGACGGCATTGACCTGTTAGGTTTCCCCTCCTAGCCTCTTTCTATGTCCAATAGCCTCTTTCGAATTTTACAACTTGGTATAGTCTGGAAGTCACGACTCCAGAAGCATGGATCTGTGAGCACGTGATTTTTGACCTATATGAATTACTCCCATAGATTCAAAACAAAATAATTTCGTGGCATTTTCTGTTAATTGTGTGCATTTTTGTCCGTCCATTTTAATTGGTGAAAAATACTAAAAATATGTTGCATTTGCATTTAGGGTTTGACTTTACATTTTTTAAGAATTAATTAGTAAGTATTTATTTTACAAAGAGGGAAAATCACACAAAAATAGTTTATTTTCACATTTTAATTTTAGTTTGGAATTTTGGTAATATTCCGTTTAATTTAATTTTAATTAGGTTTATTAAGTATTAGATGTAGTAATTAATTTAACTTGATAGGATAATGTGATTAGGGATTAATTTAGGTTTGTTTTTATTTTATTTTTATTTAAAAAAATAATTTAAAAGAAATCAGAAAAATGAAAAAAAAAAGAGAAAAATGAAAGAAAAGGATTAAGGAAGATAATGTTTTGGGCTGTTTGTTAGCTTGGTCAAGCCCAAACCAATACCCCACACCCAAAAAAACCCCAGGCCCAAGAATTTTCCCCCATACCCGGCCCAAAACCCATTCCTAAACTACCCGGTCCCTTTACCTCCTAAACGACCCTGTTTAGTTTGAGAGTGATCTCAGCCGTCGAGGTAAAGAGATCGGACGGCTGAGAACTTAGTAGTCTTTGATATATGACTGTCCAAACAACCCCCCTTACCCCCTCACTCACCTCTCACAACCCCTCGTTTCCTTGGAACCCTAACGATAGCCGCCCCCGAATTCTAAACCCTATCTGGTGGCGGCGCCACCACCAAACTCCACCAAAATCACACCCTACAACCACCTCACCCCCCATCTCCAATACCCATTCAGTTTCTTTTGAATCTCCCCAAAGCCTCTCAAATCTTAAATCTAAGTTTCGAGTTCTATGGTCGAAATCAAATTCCTCCATGCAAGGTCACCCCTCTAAGATCCCCAATGGTTTCAAGCTTGTTTCGTCTCGAGATGGTGTTCTTCGTCCGTTCCTCACAAAGAACCGACAATTTATACCATTTCGAGATTAAAACATATTCACTTGCTGTTTTCCAGTCCAAACTAGTAAGTCTCCTTTTCTTTCTTCACATTTTTCATTTACTCTTTTTGATTCGTCTAGTTTTCTTTTTTCTGTTCTATCTCTATTTTTAAATTTATTTTTCCCCCTCCCCCTAAGACAATGTGTTTAGTATATATGTGTGTGTTTGTTCCTTTCCATTTTTCCAGTTTTTCTTTATCTTAGTCATGTTTTCCTATCTTCATGTGAATTTTTATTTTTAGGTTATAAAATTTTCTGATAATTAGTTTAGGTAGGTTAGTGTCTAATTGTTAGTTTACTTTCAAAATATCAATCCGGCATGATAATTTGATACATATGATAAAATTGTTCAATTGTTTTCATTTTTTTGCCTATCATGGATTGGTTTGGGTTTGCAATTTCTTTTTACTTTGAATTCTGGGCTGTCTGTGGGGGATTACTGATTTGTGTTGGGTTTTAGTTAATTTTAAAGCCCAAAGGGAATGTAGTTCATTGTAGTTTGGGGTTGGACCCTGGGTCAACTTGACCCATGTGGTATGCTTAGGAAAAATTCAAGGTCATTAGAGGGTAAATTAGGTAGATCACTTAGGGAATCTTGTAGTAACTGCCTGAAGAAGCTTCTTAGAAGCTAAAAATAGATTTACTTGGCCAACAAGTTAATAATCTAGGGACTAAGTAGCAAAAGAAAAATTAGGAATGGTCAAAAATGCAAAACCCAACCTATATTTGTTGCCCTAGTTGTTTGCCTATAAAGTCATAGCTAAGAGGAGCTCATTTCAGATGGAAAAAAGAAAAAATAAAACAAAGAAAGGAAAAATAGCTAAAAATTGAAGAAAAGTCACTGTTTCATTGAAACTCTTTGGTGATTTCTTAAGTTCTTACTCTCTGAAAAGATTTTCTGGTTCATATAGTTCAAAATGAATTGAAATTGGGTGTTTGAGGTTTGGTTTTGAAGCACACTTTGATATTTGTTCGAGTGAGGCTGTGACTATTGCTTCCATACTCATTCTGGTTTAAGCTGATCCTGTTGATTCTTCTTACTGCTATTGCCTGCTGATAACTCATTCTCGTGTGGCATTGTTTATCTAATATTCAGGTACACAACTCTGTAACCTGTTAATTGTGAAGTGAGAACTTGAGGAATGAATCTAATTGAAGAATTGAAGCATAAGAATTATTCAATTTCTATTTTCTGATTTGTTTTTTAGTTTACCTGACCTTTGTATATGTTACTTTTAAGTGAATGGCTTGTAGCTTTTAATAGAATTGATATGGAATTCATATGCTGGACTTTCAGTTCATCCCCATGACTTCCCACATGTTTTGAATGACCTTTTGTTCATTAATATAGATCTAATTGCCTAGGTTCACTGCTATCTAATTCACCAGCATCATGTGTTAAAATCATGTTTATAATTAGCTCTAGTAGGCTTCAAATGAGGTTTGTTCATGCATAGTCAGTGTTCATGCTCAATTTTATGCTTATTTGAGATTAATTAAAAGGCTTTTAGTGTTGAGTGTTGGCTTCTGCTTGGGGATTTGGTTACTTATGGGCCAAATCAGCAAGTTTTAAGCTCAGCATTTAGTCTGTAAAGGATGTGGTGCTAGCAAGTATTTATTAGCATATCAGATTCATGAAAGTTGTATTGGATGTAGTTAATATAATCTCCTTGAATTTGGGACTTGAGTTGTTTTGGATTCATAGCTAGGCCTCTACTGTTTAGTTATGGTCTCCTTCATGTGAGTTGTTTCTCTTTAATTTGGCTCGAGGTTTATGTACATTGGGTAGTTAAAAATGACTCTAAGCTTTTTGATTTGGACCTTCATAACTTTGGGTTTATTTAAGGCCTAAGTTCGAAACTGATGTTGGAGAATTGTTTGGCCTTTATTTGTTATCTTTCAATTGCTTTCTCTTTAAGGTCAAGTCATTATTTGAACACCATATAATGGTTTAAAAAGTGATGCTGAAGCTCGTTTGCATGAATATTGATTCCTTCTATTCCATTTTGAATTTATGCGTTCTATTAGCAATCTGGGGGCATTATGAGGGTTCGATATTGGGCTGCGCATTAGTTAGATATAAAGCCGTTGGAATTGGGGTTACGCTTAGGCCCAAGTTGGACAGTCCCTTCGAATTGGGATTTGAACTATTTCTCTTCCATTGGGCCTTCTGTTTGGATGCTGGGTCAATCCCTTTCATCCAATTATTTCCCTTTTCCCATAAGCCTTTAATTAATTTGAGAAAGATATTCCTTGGCTTTTAAGTATTTAATTAACCCCATTAAATAATTGGGAGGTGAGCTTTATTATATAAGATATCATTTATGACCCTCTGAGCTTTTAGTTTGAATACCCTTTTTTAGAATAATTCAAGGTGTGCCATGCCAAACAAAAATGACAATTGCGTGGCCCTCTTTTGATTAGTTTTAACTTAACCTTAGAATTCGAGGCGTGCCATTTAGCAAAATCCCATGGACCTTGCAAAATTAAAATGCGTAGTTGCTTTAGGCGCATACTTTAATAACATTACCTTCCTAAACTCGAGTGCATATTTATGTGACCCAAATCCAAATCTCAGCATTAGATAAAATATGTTATGAAAAGCGGGTGTATTTATGTGACGTGGTTCGAAACATATTTTAAATAATGTTGCAATCTTCCTTTAACTAAGTAAATAAAAGCGGTTTAAAAGCTAAATGCACATGAGTTTAAAATGTTCTAAAATCAAATAATAGGCCAATTATAACAGTTGAGAGACCATGCTAGAACCACAGAACTCGGGAATGCCTAACACCTTCTCCCAGGTTACCAGAATTACTTACCCCAGATTTCTTGTTCGCGGACTGTAACACAGAGTCAACTGTTTTCTCGATTCGGGATTTGAACCGGTGACTTAGGACACCATAAATATCGCAAGTGGCGACTCTGAAATCTTTTAATAATATAATCCCGTTTCGACTGTCCTTTAATTGGAAAAACTCCCTTTATTATACCCTTTTGGGGATGTAGTAAAAAAGGAGGCATGACAGGATATACGGGCAGCCCAACAAAAGATTGTATGAGGATAGTATGTCAAGCACTTGGGACTCGACGTCGAACCAAGTTGGCCCCATCTGCAAACAAAGGTTGATTTCCCCGATCATGGCCCTCTAGGACCCATCAAAAGCCTTCACATTCATGCTTTTGGTCCATATTTCATGGAAACCTTTGTCCAATCTTTTCAGGGTATCCAGTGGACAAATATTCAAACTAGAGCCTCCATCAACCAGGACCCTAACAATGAACTTGTCCTCAAATTGTATCATAATGTGTGATTTAAACCTTCGGGTGGCAGCTCATCTTCGTGGAAGATAATTTTATGGCTCTCCAGCACCTGACCAACCATGTTGGTCATTTCTCCACCAGTGATATTATTGGGTACATAAGCCTCGTTCAATACTTCCATCAAGGCGTTCTTGTATGCATCTGAGTTTTTGTAGTAGTGACAGGATAGATATCTGAGTAGGGACTTTGTTTGAATGAAACTAATACAGTTTCTTCAACATGAATAGGTGCCTGAGTCTGACCACAATAGGAGTAAATGTAACTACGACCTTAGAGTCATCGCCTTCTCGGATAAGCCCGATTGACCCCTCAGGGTCCCATTCCTCTTTTGTTTCTTTAACATGTACACCGCCGTCTCTATGATCATAGAGGGGATTGTTGCAGGCATTAGGTACAACTTCCTTTGCTTGTATGACCTTGTTGTCAATGAGTGTCTGGATTTTGTCATTCAGTGTTCATCATTTAATAGTGTTGTGTCCTTTCATACTGGAGTGGTACGCACAGGTTTTGTTCAGATTGACCCATTGGGAAGGATTTTCTAGTGCCACAGCGAGAAAAGGAGTGACATAACCCGTAGCCTTCAACTATTCATACAGTTGGTCGATGGGCTCAGCAATGGCGGTGTATTGTCTGGGTGGCTTGCAGACGAAGTTGGTTCTTGGTCTTGGGTAATTTTGGCTAGTTGGTGGTGATTGGAAATAGGATGGTTTGGAATTATAGGTGTGATGGACAATGGCTGGTTGGGAATATCGGGGAAATGAAGGTTGACATGTGGGTAGTGATACTTGGTATATAGGTGTTGATGCTTGATACATAGGTGGAGGTGTCTGATATGTGGGTGGAGGTGCTTGGTATATGAGTGGAGTTTTTAGGCCCTGGGCCACCATTACTTCCCTAACATATCTCTTTTTCAATATGCCACCTGATTGGAGTGCCTTATTTGTGGCTTGCAGTGCCTTGAAATTTGTTACCATGCCAATCTTGATTCCTTGCTCGAACTTTTACCTAAGCTTGATGATATCAGAGAATTTGTGATTTTCGATAACCATCAGCCTCTCGTAATATTATGGATCTTGTGCCCTGGCAAAGAATTTGTTCATCTTTTCTTCATTTAGAGAGGGCCTGACCTTCGCGGCTTCTGACCGGCAACGAGTAGCATACTCGCGAAAAATCTCAGTAGGTTTCTTCTTGAGATTCTAAATGTAGAAAACATTAGTTGCATTCTCTATGTTGAACCTAAACCGGTCCATGAACTCTGATGCCATGCTTACCCAATTTGACCATTTCTTGGGATTCTGGATTATATACCAAAACAATGCGTCCCTGGTAAGACTCCTCATACAGAGCTTCATTCGAATCTTTCCATATTTTCCAACTCACATAAGCTTGTCGCAGTAAGTCCTTAAGTGAAACCTGTGATCACCTTTACCATCAAACATTTTGAACTTCGGAAGTTTTGTACCCCTCTGGCAATTCCACTTCGGGTTGTATGCACAGATATTCATAGTTCAAGACTTTATTACCCTATTTCCTTCGATACTTTGAACCCGGTTGGTTATATTCTTGCGTTCTTCGGCCATGTTCTTAATGAGCATGTCCTTTTTGGAGGGTTCCGACGCACAAGAGATTGGCTGGGTAGAGTGTGGTATAGTTTTCACGTATATGGGGTTGCTCTGATGGGTGCCAGGAACTTGGGTATAGTGATGGTCATTGGTGGAGTTTTGTGGATCAAGAATGAGTGGTGGTTTATTTTGGTAAGTGTGATAAGTGTTAGTTTGTGGGTACGGGATTGGTTTATGTTGTTGTGGTGGAGTTGGTATCAGTAATGGATTGATATTTTGTGGTGGAGTTGTGTATTGATTTGGTACGGTAGGATTTTGCGGCTTTTGGTTCTGTGTGTTTTAAGGAGGTGTTGGGTTCTTTGCGTTCTGTTGGTATATATCAAGGGCATTGAGGGTGAGTGACAAGTTTTCCACATTGCGGACTTGCTCAAGTTCTCCTTGCAGTTCTAGTATATTTTGTTCAAGTCTCAAAACCAAGTCGTTTGGGGCCGGAGTATTGTGGCCGTCGGATTTCTCTACGTTCTCAATGTTTTCCTTTTGTATTCCACTTAAGACGTCTATCTTTGATTTCCCTCTACTTTTTGTGTTGCTTGGAGGAGGAGGTGGAGGGCCTCTGGATCTAGTATGATATGCTGACGAAGCCATTATGGATGAACCAACCTATGGGGATGGGAATAATAATAAAAAATAAACAAAACAAAAGGTAACAAGTTAGTGGGGACCCTAAAATATTTGCAGTATTTAAACACATAGTGCGAAATATAAACTCATATCCTAATTTGGGAGCCTCGTTGTACCCGAGGTAGGCCTATCGACAAATAAATTTGGAGAACTTCAAATGCCAATAGATGCTTCACTTCATAACAAAAAAGTAGACGAATCCAAAAACAACACTAACAAATCAACTTTTGGCACTTAGACTTATTACATTTTAAGGAAAGCAAATAACCCTAAACTATTTGGTCCCAAAAGGACCTTCCCTAGATTCAGTCTTCAGAACTCCGTCATATAGATCCCTCAGCTTGCATAGTTCAAGCAACAAGTAGGCTCGTGCCAGATGTCCCCGCTCAGCTCCCTCAGCATCTTGGCAGTTTTCGATCCTCTTTATAACTTTGCCTTTTAACTCTACAATTCCTCGCTCCAGGTATTCCAGTTTTGTATTGGAGGTGACCGCCATTTCTTTCCATTCCTCAATCAACCTTGCATTCTTCTCATGTATGTCCCGGTGCTCATTTTCAGAGCCGTGAACCCTTTTGCGGCAGCCTGTTGTACTTGACATGGGTTTCAGCTTCCTCGTCTAGTATTCTATTTCCTCAACCTGTCCCCGGTGTCACTTTTCCTTTAAGATTATCCCCTCACCAGGTCGGGTATAGAGGCTCGCACCCTGGATTATATCTGTCAGGCTCAATGGTATTCTTCTCCACAATGATTTTGTACTGCCACATGTTTTGAGCTTGGCACTTGTAAGGGACATTGTCATCTTGAAAGTCTACCCTGAAGTGACTCATCTTGATGACCCTTGGTACAACCTGTTTTCTACCCGCTTGCCTTATAACTCGCATAGGGTCATATGGATATATCCCTATCAACCCGATCAACACCAAATGCAGAGCATCCCTGGACCTGATAATGAACTCGTTCATTGGAAACCATTCAACAATCTACTGCACTTGTTCCTCGGTCAGATTGTCGAAGAACTCTACCCATTTGTTGGCACTTTCCGACTGAGCAAATCTATCCGGAATGTAGGTCATCTGTTTAGGGTAATGGAAGGCAATGTGGTCATTCCAGGTATCACACCTCCTTTTTTCATTTATACCCCCGAAAGGGGTATAATAAAGGGAGTTTTTTTCCAATTAAAGGACAATCGAAACAGGATTTATTTATTTAAAGAATCCAGAGTTGCCACCTGGAAGATTTATGGTGTCCCAAGTCTCTCGTTAAAAATCCCGAATCGAGGAAAGGGTTTGACTCTGTTTAACAGTCCACGAACCAAAATCCTGGTAAGGAATACTGTTAACCCGGGAGAATGTATTAGGCATTCCCAAGTTCCGTGGTTCTAGCACGGTCGCTCAACTGTTATATTTGGCTTAATTATCTGATTTCAAAAGCATTTTGAACCTATGTGCAATTTTAATTTTAACCGCTTTTTATTCATTTTTAGAGAAGAATTGCAACGTTATTCAAACACGTCTCGAACCACGTTACATAAATGCACCCATGGCTTTTGACATATTTTAATATCATTGAGATTTGGATTTGGGTCACATAAATGTGCACCCGAATTTAGGAAGGTAATATTATTAAAATACACGCGTAAAGCAACTACGCATGGTTAACTTTGCGAGGGACATGGAGATTTGCTAAATGGCACGCTTCGAATTCTAAGGATTTTAAAAGAAACAATTAAGCGAGAGCCACGCATTGGGGATTTTATTTGGCTTGGCACGCCTTGGCTCATTTTAGATTAAAGGTTTCTAAACTAATTCGTGAGGGCCATACACTACGACTTATCTAATTATGGCTCGCCTCAAATTTTAAAAAAAAAGACATATTAATTGAAGGGAATTATTATACCGTAAATGCTCGAGAATTAATGGCCAAGGATTCATATATGTCCGGACCAAAGGTTGTATTATGCTAATTGAAAAGGGGCCAAAAGCGTTAAATCAAAATTGGGCCCA
Organism: Nicotiana glauca; assembly: GCA_026770625.1. Lineage (NCBI taxonomy): Eukaryota > Viridiplantae > Streptophyta > Magnoliopsida > Solanales > Solanaceae > Nicotiana > Nicotiana glauca. Next base: position 72,996 of record MU687159.1, read on the forward strand.
ACAAGGAGCCTAGTGGCTCGCAGACGTAGGACCTTCGTTTTTCAAATCAATGCCAGTCCAAAACCGGCTCATTACAAGTCCAGCTTCGATACTGCACCATGGCACAAGGCATACGTCCTTTGCCTAATTGATAAACTTCACAAACTAAAATTACTACTGAAAATAACACACAGGCATTCTAACCACGGACTCAATTAATGCTACTCATGTTCTATTTTTATTTGGATCATTCTCCTAATTGATAAACTTCCAGAGAAAACAGACACCACTAACGTAACGATTTTTAATCAGGTAATCATCTACTTGATATCAACTTCAATTGTTTTCAGCAAAATGAACAAGTTTAAAATAGAATTCAAATAAAAGAAAACATACACAGGTCCACATATAATAGTCTTAATGAATTCAAATGTTCAACACAATTGAACTAAAAGCATATCTAGTCCTCAGCATTCGTGAATCAGATGAACTTACAAAAATCTAACACTACTTACAGCATCCAACAGTCAAAATAAGGAGGAAAGTCATTACACTAAACTACATGATTTAACTCTTAATTACAAACCATTTTGGACATAATACACTAACTAAAACCTCAAGAGGTACACAACGATAGTATAACCGAAAGAAGAAAGGGTGTGATCTACAAGCAAACATAGTTTTCTCATTCTCAATTCATGATTCAAGTTACACCTCAAGTGATATCCATAAGGATCAAAATGTACCTGGAAATGGGAAAACAAAGAGAGGGTCAGATTTAGCAAACTCAGTAGCAGCACTAGCAGAGAAATAGCTTCAGATTCGACAACCAAATGTTGAAAACCAACCCAGAAATCAGCAGAATATCAACTTGTTCAATAAACTTCACACCCAACTTAAAAACCAAATTCAGTTCTCCTCAAATACTTGACAAAACCCAAAGATTGTTTCAACAAAATAGAAAATTTGAAAAACAAGGCAAGAGAGATCAAAGAAACAATAAGCTAGGATTCATTTCAAAAGCTGGAAGGGAATCACCTAGAAGACTCAATGGAACAGTAACCTCTTATTTTTCTTAGATTTTTTAGTTTTCTCTCAAATTTCTTAGAATCTCTCCAATCTTTTCTTTTCTGGATTTTCAGCTCTCTTTTTCTCTCCTCCCAGCCTTCACTTGTAAGGCAAGTACCTAATGCCTTTATAGGCAATTAGGTAGGGTAGATTTCTAGAAGTTATTTCACCCCTTAAGTCCCTTTTAAATTCTGTTATTAGCTTAGAGACCCTCTAGTTATTGACTTATTTTCCAAGTTAGTTATCCAAAAACCAGAAAAAATAAAATTAACCCCTACACTAGAAGTTTCCAAATCTGTTATGAAAGATTCCCTACTCAAACTACCCAAATTACCCCCAAAGTACCCTGCATTTACCCTTCAATTACTAACTTGGGTTAAGTTAGACCACAGTCCAAATAAACCAGCCTCTTAACATGGTCAGTGGTGACCATAGTGACTATGAGAGGCTTGAATACTCAAAAAATAATTAAACGAAACCATAGAAACAAGAACAAATCTAAAACTGGAGGGTAAACTCAATCAATTCTGATTTTAGGTTTAAACCAATTTTAGCTAATCAAACTAAGAATTTGAACCTGGCTACTAAATATAATCAACCAAAACAAAGTGAAACAAAAGAAACAAATACAAATTGAACCAAAATGGAAACAAAAAGATACTACAGTGTATAAAATTGATGAGAGAAAGGAGGGAAAATAACAAACATGCCAGATGCCTTGACGACATGAGGCGTATTAATGGGAGTGAACAATTGGCTCAGAGCTTTGATGAACTCGTCAAACTGTGACACCCCCGGCATGAATTAAAATCAATGTCGATTGATTATTCTCGTTAAGAACAATCAAACATCATAGACTATAATTCAACACGAATTCAGGCCTTGAACGGAATCAGAAGAAAATAAGATGTGAGGGATCGAGTCTTCTCAGTTAGGAACTGGGGAGGTCTTGTTGGGGTTTTTCAAGAAATAGGCGTGTGGATAAGCTTTGGGACAGTCGAGGCTTTACCTAGTATAGGTTTGGGTGAGTTAAGGTTTGAACGTCCAAACTTCCATTGAAAATTTGATGAGTTCCAAAGACTTCCGAGACAATCTGAGTGTGGATTTGGAATAAGGGAGGGGAAGTGGTCTCAGGGTGTTATTTTTGTGGGGTTTGTGGTCTGCGCCGCCGGACACGGCGTAGACGACGACTAGGGTTTCGATTATTCTAATAGCTTGGGTGGGATTTGAGGGAAATGGGTCATGGATTTGGAAAGAGGAGGGAAAGGCGGTCAAGTGGTGTTAATTTGGTAGCTATCGGAGACCTGTCGCCGGCGGAGGCGATTTCTAGCCGGCGGTTTGCGGCGGATGATGGTGATGTTGAATGGTCTCTAATGGACGGTGAGAGACGGAGGGGGTTAGGGGGGTTCTGAGGGGTGGAG
>MU687159.1:99678-117598 GCA_026770625.1 Nicotiana glauca
GATGGCCGAAGTCCCTTTCCATATCTTCAGTTTGTTTTCATTGTACCGAGACAGACATTATGTATTTTCTATTCAGACTTGTTTGTAGCACTCTTTAGTGGTTCGTGAGGTAGCGACTTTATTCTTGGGTAGTGAAATGTTAAACTTTCTCATTTTGGATTTTTAGTTATTTATGTTTTAACATACTTCCGCTTTATTTAAAAATTCGTTGTCTTATTATTGTTGTGTTGTTATCCGAATATGTTTAAATGCTTGGCTTGCCTAGCTCCGTCAGTAGGTGCCATCACGACTCCCGATGGCGGGAAATCCAGTTCGTGACACATAGAAACAAGTAAAGAAATCATGCTAACACACAGAAACAAGTATAGAAAATCAAAATCTTAAAAAATTAGGGCTTTTAACAGAGTTGGGTTAAAAAGCAGAAGGAGCATAGAATCGGTCAATATAAACAAGGGAAAAAGGTCTAATCATAAAGAAATGAGTTGAAACAGGTGTGGAAAGAACCCCGAGAAAACCATAGTTTCCAAAAAAGTAAAAACGGTTTAGAATAGAGGATCTTTCTGAAGAAAACTCGAGAACAAGGAAATCATAGAAGGAAACAGCTTAAAGCATGGAAATAACATAGATCTGAGAGATCCAGAAGAGAGTTAGGGTTTCAAAAGGAAACCTAAGTAGAAATCGAAAGAACCTGTTGTAACTTCATAAATTGTAACACATATGGTATGATTTTTCCCAAACCTTGAACAACAGAGTTAGAAACCCTAGGTCCAAATCGACATGGCCCAGGACTCTTGAGTTCTTTAGAGATGATGAGGAAGGTGATGAGAGACCCATTGAAGGCTTGAGGTTTGAGAGATAGTGGCCAGAGATGACCGGAGAAGGTGCTGAGTGGAGGAGTCTAGGGTTAAGTTTGAGAGAAGAGTGGAGATGAGGGAGCATTTGAAAGTGGCGCCTTTGGAGAAATGACTTATGGTTAAGGGTCGATTAGAGTTAAAAAAAGAGGAATGGAATTATTTGGACCGTTGATCTGGGAGATCAACGGTCATGATTAAAATGGGTAGATGGGTTTCGGGTTTGGCTAAGGGTTAATACGGTATGGGTCGGGTGCTTTGAGTGTGAAATTGGGCTAGAAAGGGGTCCAATTTTGGCTATAATTGAAAGCCAATTTTGATTATAATTTAAATAGCCAATTTTCACTCGTTTGATTTATAAAAATAATAGGTAATTTTTGAAAAATAATTTAATGTTCCAAAATAATTTAAAATACATAATTAACAATTTAAAAATATAGGGTCCAATTTTATGCATATAAAAATATAATTATATCCTAAAATGGGCTAACATTACAATTATATGTAATTTAGCTTTAAAATACTAAATATAATTGTAAAAATATATAAAAATTTCCTTAGCCATATTTTCGCATAAATATAAAAATCCAATAGATGAATTATCAAAACAATAATTTTGGAAATAATTATTGGGGATTTTATGGATAAAAAGGGGAAAATAAATCAACTTAAACCCTTAAAATTACGGGAAAAATTAATGAAAGCCTTGTGCATGCTTATATATGCATATATATGCTATTTTGAAGGCTTTTATGCATATTTAAAATATATAGGGAAAATTGGGTATCAACAGTTGCCCCTCTTTACCCCGGAAGGATGAAAGAGTTTTCGGGTAAAGAAATGATAGCGTATTCTGACCGGAAGGGGATGCTTTGAAAGACAGAGGCCGAGATCCAATTTTTGAGTTGCCTACATATCCCCGGTTTACAGGAATCAGGCCATGTGTAGTTCTGGACCCACCTGCGGAGATGCAAATGAAATTATTGCAAGAACGGACACGAGATGTGGAAGCGGCTATGATGAGGATGTTCAAAAAGAACTGGAGCGAGATCGCTCCTGTTAGTATAGCGGTTTTTTGCTGGTTACTTGCAGATAAAGATGCTATAAACATATTAGTGAAAATTTAAACATGATGCAAATTCCCTTTGGACAATGGAGGTTTTCTTCGGATGGTTAAAGATGACGTCCTTGGACTATGACATCCTGGACCATGAATTGTTTGATGAGGGATTCGCAGGCCATGAAATGATGTTCTCGGTCCATGAGAATGCTGCCTCTAAACCATGATGCCTTTGAATAATGACATGCAAATTTGAGAGATCCCCGGGCCATGGCAAGTTTCCTTCATGTATGTTATTTTTGCAATGCAGTAGATGTTATTCAGGTTCATATCTTAGACACATGTCTATGGGTGTTTGATAGGTAGGACTCAAGCACCCGTGCGGCCTATCTGTTTCGGTCGTGAAACATCTAGTCACAGATTCCACTCGTAGGGATTCTACCAGACATATAAGTCCAAAAGCACATGCTCACACAATCAACATTTTTGTGCCCAAGTTACAGTCAAAATATTGCCTCAAGTCCTCTAGACTGGACCATCATCAGCATACTGAAATCATATCTCGCACCTTATCCAAAGAATCACAAGTCGTAGATGCACAGCTGATACCAAGCGCTCAAGTGCACATACGAATGCATGGAAGGAATTGAAAAGATTACGCTTCAAGGTGAATCAATGCCGCATGATAAGAAAAGAAAGATGGGAAGTATATTCTAAATGTCATGTAGCCTCTAGAAGATAGGTATGGACATCATCATACCAATCTTCAAGACTCTACTAGACACTTGTTCATGACTTTTATAACCTATGAACCTAGCGTTCTGATACTAATCTGTCACGACCCAAAGTCCACTCATCATGCGCAACCACTCAGTACTGTATATGGTCCATACAGCCCAAGGAAATCCATCCCGGGACATATACAACACTGACTGTAAGTCACCTAGTATCGAGGAAAAAAGGCAATCCAACCCTGTAGAGAAATCCATCTCAGGTATTAAGTACTTTAGACAAATCCATGTCTAGGGAAATCCATCCCTCAATAGTATCACCCGCGCTCACTATGGTGTGTGCAGACTCTGGAGGGGCTCCTTCAGCCCGGGCACTATCATAAATCAATATAACAGCTGCGGTGTACAACCCGATCCCATAACAGTCAGTCATAATCAAACTCTCGGCCTCACTCAGTCATTAATCTCTCCAGTCTCACCCATGGGCTCACATTGTCATTGAAGCTAACCCGGAACAATGATATGATGAATCAATAAGTAAGAACTGAGACTGAGATATGATATGAATGCATGAATATGACTGAGTATGAAATATTAATGAAATCATTGAGATGACAGCAAGCAAAGACTACCCTAGGCCCTAACAATATCATCATACAGACTAAACATGATTTCTAGCATGATTGAAAGCTCAGTTACTTTATCACATTGTGAAAACACAAATATCAACAAAATAGGACCACTAAACAGTGCCATATAAACAACAGAGTCACAATTTACATGGTGCACGCCCACACGACCATCACTTAGCATCTGCGTCACCTTATCATCAATCACATAACATGTAATTCGGGGTTTCATACCCACAACACTAAGTTTAGAAGAGTTACTTATCTCGGACAAGCCAATTCCAATACTGCGCAAGCCAAGCGATGCTCCAAAAATGTCATCACGTGCGTAGCAACCTCCAAACGGCTCAAAACTAGCCAAAAGCAACTCAAATACATCAACTAAAGCCCAAGGAAACAATTCCAAATGATAAAGATCGAATCTTCAATCAAAATCCCAAAATCGACCAAAAAGTCAAAATCGGGACCGTACCTTGGAACCCAACAAGACTAACAAAATCCGATAACCCATTCAGTTACGAGTCCAACCATACTAGCTTCACTCAAATCTGACTCTAAAACGATATTCACAACTTAAAAATTCACTTAATGAAATTTTAGGCAAAACCCCTCAAATTTCACTTTGAAATCATCAATCAAATACCAAAAATGAAGATGGATTTTATAGCCAAAACTGAGCAGATAACACTTACCCCAATCCATATGGTAAAAATCGCCCAAATTCGAGCTCCCCAACTTAAAATATGACCAAATGAACAAAACCTTATTTTATATATTTTTCTGCCAGCTATTCTGCCTCATTTCTCATGCCAAACGATCCCAAAACTCATTTTTGATGCCTTCAATGGATTCCTTATGATATTTTAGTCAATTTAGGCTTTCGAATCACTCCATTTGACTTTATAATGAAGGAGATATATTGGTTTTAATATTTACAAATAGTGCAGATTTTTAAATACGAGTTCAATGGCAATTTCTTAACTAATCTGAAAAATCTGGCAATCCAATTCTTAGTAAAATGACCTTAAATTTCTCATACGATGTCTAAATTTGAAGAAATCTTTTTTCTATGGCTCCGTAATTATAAAACGGTTTTACTGCTTCAATGAAAATAGAAATCAGAGCTCGTTTGCTTAATGTGGTACATTTATACTTGAAGAAACAACGTCGAAACATAAGAAAAACGAGCGCAATGCAGCCCAAACGTATTCGAAACTCACCCAAGCCCCTCTAGACATTGTACGAACATACCAACAATTCCCATAATATAATATAGACCAACTCGAGGCCTCAAATCATGCATAACAATATTGAAACAACAAAACGCACCCCAAATCAAACTTACTGAACTTCGTACTTTCGACTTCCAAAAACTTGTAGCGAAACATATCAAATCAACTCGAAATGAACTCAAATTTTTGCACACAAGTCCTAATACATCATATGGAGCTACTCGTGCCCCCTAACTATCGAGCGAAGTGCAAATTCTCAAAACGACCGCGGTTGTTACCTAGTCTAACCTCGCAGAAGTAGTGATGAAGGGTCGACTCAGACATTTACTATAGGCTAACAATAATATAATTAAAGTGCTATGCGGAGAAAGGATATCATGAATAATACTGAAATTCAATAATAGAAAGTGATAAGTTTTTCTGCCACAAATAAACTTCAATTTCAGTCATATCATTTAACAGCTTACATTTCAAAGCATTTGAGCAGTATAAATCGTAGAGAGTTCCAAATAATTAACAAGCACATATTATGCCGAGTTAGTATGGCCCGGTCCAACATAATATTAAACTGCACTGCCGGAGGGTCAAACGACGCGAATCATAAATGCATCCATATACTACCGAGTCGCTCGGCCCGATTCACAAATAGCAATTATTTTCAAGAAAAGCACGAATTTCACATTTACAATTAAGCATTCCATTAAATCTTTAGATAAGTGAATTTAACCTCTTATACTTCTTTCATGAATTTTTTTATTTGACTCAAGTAATTAAGTTAGCAAGTAAGGAAGCAAACATTTCAAATAAATCATGGCATGGGTCCTAAACTACCCGAACAATAGCTTATTAGTAGCTACGTACGAAATCTTGTCACCTCGTATGTACGTAGCCACTACAATAGGTACACACATTTTGTTAATTCACATATGGGGTAATTTACCTCTTACAAGGTTAGAAAGGAAACTTACCTCATCTCAAAGCCTACTTTCCAATTCATGAATGCGCTCAAACTTCCAAACTCGATGCCAAACGACTCGAAACTAATCAAACATTACATAAACTAATTAATTTATGCTCAAAGGTTAACATTTGCAACATTAAAGTGATTACCCAACCTAAATTGTAAGATTCCTTAAATTTACCCCTGGGCCCACATGCTCAGATTCCAGAAATTTTTGAAGAAATTTTTTACCCATAACCTTAAGAATATAAATATATGACTTTTACTAAGTTTTATAATAAATTTCGTTGTCAAATCTCGTTTTTATCAAAAACCTAGATTTTCCTCTAAACCCTTGATTTTCACTAATTTTTACATGTTAATCTATCCATAATCTAGGTATTAAACTTTTACTTACCTCCAAAAGCTAGATCGAAATCTCCTCCTTAAAAGCTCTCTAGTCGCCCAAGTGTTGAAGAAAATGAATCAAAAATGTCTAAGTCTCATATTAAATAAAGGCCATTGCCCCCATCGATTTGTGCATTTGCGGTCATAGGGCCACATTCGCGGTCCCGTTTCTGCGGATAAGGGTCCGCTTATTCGAAAAAGCCCCGGATAGGCTGGGTGCGTTCGGTTACTTGCTTCTGCAGTCCCACATCTGTAGATGGGGGCCCACATCTACAAAACCTAACTGCTTCTACAATGCCTGGTCCGCACCTACGGCCGACCAACCGCAGGTGCGATTATGACAGATCATGGGCCTTTAGCTGCTTTCCAAATTTCCAACTTGGTTTGAGCCTCGTCCGATTGACACTCGGGGCCCCGTCCGAACATAACAACAAGTTTGGAATCACAAAAAGGACTCACTCAAACTCTCACAACGCCCAAAACAACACTAAAACTAAGAATCACACCTCAAAACCAATTGAATCAAACTTATGAACTTCAAGTTCTTCAATTTACTTCCAATGCGCCGAAACGTACTTATGTTACTCGGAATGGCACCAAATTTTGCATGCAAGTCTTAAATGACATTATGGAACTATTTCTGGTCTCAAAATTCTATTTGGACATTGATATTACCAAAACCTGCTCCAAACCAAATTTAAAGAACTTTCAAAACCTTCAAGAACAAACTTTCACTATAAGTCACTAAAACGCTCCAGGGTTATACAAAAGCCAATTAGAACATACGCCCAAGTCCGAAATCATCATACAAACCTGAGGAACCGTCAAATCTTGATTTTGAGGCCGTTTACTAAAAATATTGAACGAAGTCAAACTTGCCCTTTTAAGCCATCCTTAAGGAACCAAGTGTTTCGATTTCAACCTAAACTCTTCCAAATTCTAAACTACTCAGCTCCGCAAGTCATAAATCAGTAAAAGAAAGTATGGGAAGTCTTATTTAGGGGAACAGGGTTGTAGAAAGCAAAATGATCGGTCGGTTCATTACATTCTCCACCTCTTAAACAAACGTTCGTCCTCGAATGGTTCAGATTCATACCTGAAGTGCTGAATAAGTGTGGATATATGCTCCACATGTCCTCATTGGACTCCCAGGTTACCTCCTCGACTGGTTCGCCCCTCCACTAAAGTTTTACTGCGGAGATCCTCTTGGACCTCAACTGGCAATCATGTCTAGGAACAATGGCAACTGGGTCCTCCTCATAACCCAAGCTCTTATCCAGCTAAATAGTGCTGAAGTCTAACACATGTGATAACTTGGCATGATACCTCTGAAGCATCGACACGTGAAATACTGGATGAACCTTTGATAAGTTAGGAGGTAAAGAAAGCTCATAAGCAACCTCCCCAACTCGCCTCAATACCTCAAATAGGCCTATAAACCTTGGGTTTAGCTTGGCCTTCTTCCCGAATCTAATAATATCCTTCATCGGCGAGACTTTCAAGAGAACCTTCTCGCCGACCATTAATGGTACATGATGCACCTTCTGATCCACATAGCTCTTTCGTCTGGACTGTGCTATGTGAAGTCGTTTCTGGATCAACTTTACCTTTTCCAAGGCATGCTTCACCAAATCAGTGTTGTATAACTTAGCCTCGCCGGGCTTAAACCATCCGATGGGAGAACAACATCGTCGACCATATAAAGCCTCAAATAGAGCCATCTCAATGCTGGTCTGATACTGTTATTGTAAGAAAACTCATTCAAGGGTAGGAATTGATCCCACTGTCCCCCATAGTCGATCACACAAGCTCTGAGCATGTCCTCCAATATCTGAAGTGTCCACTCTGACTGCCCGTCGGTCTGTGGATGAAATGTTGTGTTGAGCTCTACTCGGGTCCCAAACTCACTTTATGCAGCCCTCCATAAATGTGAAGTGAACTGAGGGCCTCTATCTAATATGATGGAAATAGGCACACCGTACAACCAAACTATCTCCCTAATATAAATCTAGGATAACTTCTCTTAAGTATAGGTTGTCACGGCCGGAATGAAGTGTGCTTTCTTGGTCAACCTATCGATAATGACCCAAACTGCATCAAACTTCCGCAAGGTCCGCGACAACCCAACTACGAAGTCCATAGTAATGCGCTCCCATTTCCAATTAGGCATAGTCATCTGCTAAAGTAGGCCACCTGGCCTCTGGTGCTCATAATTACCCTGCTGGCAATTTCGGCACCTAGATACATACTCAACTATGTCTTTCTTCATCCGCCGCCACCAATGATATTGTCTCAAGTCGCGATACATCTTCGTAGCACCTGGATGAATAGAATACCGAGAGTTGTGTGCCTCTTTTAGAATCCTCTCCCTCAAGCCATCGACATTAGGAACACATAAATGACCCTGGAGTCGCAGAATACCATCCACGCCCATAAAAACCTTATTGGCACCATCCTATAGTACTCTCTCTCTAAAGACTACCAAGTGTAGATCATCAAACTGTCGAGCCTTGATCTACTCCAAGAGTGAAGACTGGGAGACAACACATGCAAAAATTCGGCTAGGCTCTGAAATGTCCAACTTCACAAGTCTGTTATCCAAGGACTGAATGTCCAAAGCTGGTTGCTTCTCCTTTACTGAAATCAATGCCAAGCTAACCATACTCTCGACCTTCCTGCTTAAGGCATCCACGACCACGTTTGCCTTGCCCAAATGATAACGTAATCCTTTAATAACTCAAGACATCTACGTTGCCTCAAATGAAAAACCCTTTTCTTGAACAAATACTGTAAGCTACAATGATCAGTGTAACCTCACACGACACCACGTGTAGATAATTCCTCTAGATCTAGAGAGAATGAACGATCGCGACTAACTCTAGATTGTACACAGGGTAATTCTTCGAATGAATCTTCAACTGATGCAATGTATATGCAATAAATCGCCCTTCCTGCATCAATACACAACTCAAGCCAATGCGTGTAGCATCACAATACATCATATACATCCCCGAACCTGAAGGAAGCACTAGAACCGGTATTGTAGTCAAAGTTGTCATAAGCTTCTAAAAGCTCGCCTTACAATCATCGGACCAATGGAATGAAGCACTCTTTTGTGTCAATATAGTCAGAGGTGTCGTAATGGATGAAAAGTTCTAGAAAATCGACGATAATAACCTGCTAACCCTAGGAAACACCTGATCTTAGGCACAAAGTGGAACGAGGCTAACTCTAAAGTGCCTCAATATTCTTGGGATCTACCTTAATACCCTTGCCTGATACAACATGCCCCAAGAATGCCACCGACTCTAGCCAAAACTCATACTTGGAGACCTTAGCATACATCTTTTGTTCCCTCAAGGTCTGAAATACCACTCTCAAATGCTTCTCGTGCTCCCCTAGGCTACGTGAGTAGATCAAAATGACATCAATGAAGACAATGATGAACGAATCAATATAAGGCATGAACACCTTGTTCACCAAATCCAAAAATGTCGTGGGGGCATTAGTCAAGCCAAAGGACATCACCAAAAACTCAAAATGGACATATGTAGTACGGAAAGCAATCTTCGGGACATCTGAGTCCCAAATATTAAGCTGATAATGGCCTAATCTAAAGTCAATATTAGGGAACACCCTATCACCCTACAAATGGTCAAACAAATCGTCAATGCGGGGCAACAGGTACTTGTTCTTGATGGTAACCTTGTTCAATATGTGATAATCAATGCACATCTACATAGTCCCTTCTTTCTTATTCACAAATAACACTAGTGCACCCCAAGGTGATACACTTGGTCTCACAAACCCCTTTGCTAACAACTCTTCCAGCTACTCCTTCAAATCCTTTAACTCGTTCGGGGCCATACAGTACCATGGGATAGATATAGATTGGGTACCGACAGCCAAGTCAATATAAAAATCAATATCACGATCCGATGGCATGCCAGGAAGGTTAGAAGGGAACACATCGGCAATTTCCTAGACTACTAGCACTGAATCAATTGTCGGAGACTCTATGGTGGTGTCCCGAACATAAGCTAGATAAGCCAAACCACCCTTCTCGACCATATGTCGATCCTTTAGAAAAGAGATAACTCGACTAGATGTGCTTACGGAGGAACCCTTCCACTCCTCGGTCATATCAAGTAACAGAAGGTCCACCCTTTTCTCCTAACTATAGAATGTGAGCGCACATGACCGATAGATCCGATTCACAACCACAGAATTGCCCATAGGATGGACACTTAAATAGGAATACCCAATGATTCACAAGGAATATCTAGAAAGTGGGAGACCAGATATGACACATATGAATTGGTAGACCCTAGATTAAATAAAATTGAAGCATCCCCACTACAGACAGAAATAATACATGTAACCACGACATCTAAGGCCAATGCATCAGGTCTGGCCGGAAAAAAATAGAATCTAGCTAGAGCATCGACTACCTCCGCTAGATTGAACAGTAGTTGGCTAACCTCCCACTGCCTTGCCTTTACCTCTAGGAAGGACCCCAACAGCCAATGATATAATCATAGGCTACCGACCCTACTGCACTACCTTACCCCGAAGCCTGGGGCAGAATCTCCTCATGTGACCAAGATCTCCACACTCGAAACAATCCATTGGTGCGGTGATCTGCTACCTGATGTCTAACCCTGGCCTGCAAAACCCATTGGAAGAAGCCTGAATAACCTATGGGCAATATGAGCTCTCTAGCATGGCACTAAAATAGGAGCTAAAATAACTCTCGTGGCCTAAGTACCCACTGTAAGAACCTTGGATGGTTGGTGGGCGGTAAGAACTCTCGCACTAAAATAGGGGTGCGCTGGAGCACCTCGAGGAGGTGGTGGTACAGAATACGGGGGCATACTAGGCTTACCCCTCCCAAACTGACCTCTTCCCTTAGTTGGGGCACTTTTAAACTCTATAGAGAAACGAGCCCTCTTGTCCTGTTGCATCTATGCTCTACCTCTCTGATGATAGCCCTCAATCCTCCAAGCAATTTCCACTACCAACTGATAATAAGTCACATCTCATCCTCTCGGCTCATATTGGCCTTAATACCAGAGTACATTCCCACAACAAACCTCCACACTCTCTCTGCGTCCGTAGGAAGTATCAAAAGTGCATGGTGAGACAACTTAAAAAACCCCGTCTCATAGTCAGTCACTGACATATGACTCTACTCAAGCTGCTCAAACTGATATCACAACTCTCCCTCTTAGAGGTGGAATATACCTATCCAAGAAGAGCTGTGTAAATTGGCCCCAAGTCATGGGAGGAGAACCCTTCTGCCAAGAATATAAGACTTCTACCATTTACAGGCTCTGCTATGGGAACCTCGGTATACTCCTTAATAACGGGATCATCTATAGAATCCGCTGGTAGTGCAACTGGGGCAGCTTTAGGACGACTTCGTCCCCTACCTCAGGTCGCTGCCCTCCCACAGCCTCTGCCTCGACCTTTAGCAATGGGAGGAGCAGCTCCTCCTAGGTCTAGAATATCCCTCGTATGTGTCCTCACCATCTGTGAGAGAATAGGATAAGGAAATTTAGTATACCATCAACTACACGATAGAACATGAATAATGAGTAGTTTCCTAACACCCTATAGCCTATCGAAGATAAGTACGGATATCTCCGCACCGATCCGCAATACTCTCTGAGGACTGCCCATCACTTGTGAGATGTACGTGAACCTAGAGCTCTAATACCATGTTATCACAACCCAACTCCATGTCAGGTCGTGATAGCGTCCAGCACCGTTGCTGGACAAGCCAATAGTGAACAACTTAGCAATTTTCCATTTTTATTAAGAAATCCCAACATCTAACTTTACTTAAATTTAAATCATTTGATAAGTAAAGGATTTTTAAGGAAAACAAAATGGAAACAACTAAAGAAATCATAACTATAGAACTTCAACCCAAAAATCGAAGTCTACTAATACATGCCAAGATCTAGTGTCACGAGTATGTGGGCAACTAGTGGAATGTCCAAAGAATGACTATCCTACTATCTGAAATAGAATAGACAGATACAAGAAAAAGAAAAACTCTGGCATGTTGTTGAACGGCTAGAAAGGGGGCAGCTCATCGTGAAGTCTCAGTCCAAGCTCAAATATGCGCACCGGCCGGGTAACTAGATGTAGCAACCTCAAATCCAATACAATTAAGTACATAAGCATAGTATGAGTACATAACATAATATGTACCCAGTAAGTATCCAGTCAAACCTCGTAGAAGTAGTGACGAGGGGTCGACTTGAAACTTTTGAGGGCCAAGAATAACACAATTAAAGTGTTATGTTAGGCATAAATATCATGGATAATACTAATAGTTCAATAATAGGAAGAGATAAGATATTCTTTCATAAATAAAATATCAATTTCAGTCATATCATGTAATAACTTACAATTTAAAGCATTTATGCAGTATAAATCATGGAGAGTTCCAAATAATTAACATGCGCAATACAGTGAGTTCGTATGGCCCGGTCCAACATAGTATTAAAATATGCATAGCCGGAGGGTCGAACGACGTAACCCTTAGATGCATCTATTTACGACCGAGGCGCTCGAACCGATACACAAATAATAATTTATTTTCAAGTAAGCACAAATTTCTCATTTATAATCAAGTATTTCATTCAAACCTTCACATAATTGAAGTTAACCTCATATAATTCTATTATAAATTTCTAACACAGTTTAAGTAATTATATTAGCAAGTAAGGACATATCATTCCAATTATAGCATGATACGGATCCTAAACTACCCGTACAGTAGCATACTAGTAGCTACATATGGACTCTCATTACATCGTACGTACGTAGCCCCACCATACAGGTTCAAACATGTATTCAATTTACCTATGGGTTTAATTCCCTCTTACAAGGTTAGAAATGAGACTTACCTCGTATCAAAGCCTAATTCCCAGTTCAAGAATGCACTCAAACCTCCAAATTTGACACCCAACAACTCAAAGCTAATCAAACATTACAAAAACTAATCAATCTATGCTCAAAAGTTCATAATTAAACCATTTAAGTGATTACTCAACCTAATTTGCAAGGTTCTTAAAATTCACCCCCGATCCCACATGCTCAGATTCCAGAAATTTTTAAAGAAAATTGTTACCCATAGCCTTAGGAACATAAATATATAATTTTTACTAAATTTCATAACAATTTCGTGGTTAAATCTCATTTTTATCAAAATCCTATGTTTTCACTAATTTACATGTTATAATTTACCCATAAGTGATGTACTTAACTCACATTGTATAGAAAATTACTTACCTAAAAAGTTCGAAGTGAAATTCCCTCTCTAAGAGCACCAAAAATCGTCCAACAATGGAGAAATGAGCCAAAATATCCCAAGTCCCGTTTTTGAAAAGTTCTCTGCCCAAGTCTACTGTTGATACCCAATTTTTTCCTGTATGTTTTTATATGAAAAATATTTTCAAAATAGTATATATATGCATATATAAGCATTTTCAAGTGTATTATTATTTTTGCCAAATTTTAAAAGATTTTTAAACCAATTTATTGCCCTATTTTAACAGTACAAAACCAATAATTATTCCCAAAATTATTATTTTTGGTGATTTAGTTATTGTATTCTTATATTTATACCAAAATACATCTAATTTTATTTTCGCACATTTTTATAAATTGATTTCGTATTTTTAAAGCTAAATTGCACTTAATTAAAATATTAGCCTATTTTAAGAATTAATCGCGTTTATAATTATAAATTTGATTCCAGCATTTTTAATCTAATATTTATATACTATTAATTAATTTAGAACCTTTAATTTATTTTCAAAAATTATTTTACTATTTTTATAAAATAAAAAAGAGAAAAAGTGGCTATTTAAATGCTAGCCCTATTTTATTTAAATTTTAGCCCCAAATCACCCCACCAAATTAACCCAATTTCCATCCCAAATTACCCAGCCCATTTTCAATTTAACCCGACCCCTGACCCACGTATCCAACCCGCCCGACTCTCCCTTTTGATCCAAACCGTTGATTATTTTAATCAACGGCCACGATTCCCCCTTGCCTTTTTAATTTCCCAAACCCCCCAACCCTAGATCATTTCTTCTAAGACACCTCCCTTGAAACCCCTCTCCTCTCTCAAAATCTCTCGAACCTTCCCTAACCCTAGCCACCTCTAATCACTTCCACCGAGAAACTCACTGGAATCAATGGCTTCCCAGGTTGTGAGGCCCCTATACTCAATTCCTATTGCTCCTATGTTCTTGATACTTGAAGATTCGAGGCTAGACCTTGAAGGGTTTCACTCAGACCTTTACTGATTCGAGGTCTCAGGGTCATCTCCGGCTTTGCTCCGTGTATCAAGGTTGTTTGAGCCTGGTTCTGGCTTCTCCGACTCCGATCGGTGACCTTTTCAAAGCCTTTCTCATTTTAGGATTCTTCTGAAACCCTAACCCTTTGAGGTTTTCTTCTCCGATCTTCTTAAATCTGTTGTGTATCTTTTCTTTACTTGAAGTTTTTAAACGATTCTCCCGACTTTCCTTTCAAAATCACTTTAAAAAACCTTTCTTTTCTTATCTAGGGTTTTCTGAAAAACGTTTAAATGTTTTTGTGATTTTTCTTTGTCATTTATGTGTATTTGTCTCTACTCTGTTCTTGTATCATGTTCTTATATGCTTCTCTTACTATGTTTTCCGATATTATGGTCTCATATGCTTTTCTACTGTGTTCTTATATTTTCCTTCTACCACGTGTGTTCCTCTACTGTGCTTTCTATATTCCATTCTTGTACTGTATTTTCTATACCGTGTTCTCATATGTTTATCTTACTCCGTTTTCCTATATGTTCTTTTGTTATACTTTTCTAGTGATCTTGTGTTCTTGTACTGTGTTTTTCTACTAAGCTCTTAAAGTTTCTTTGTTTGTCTTCTACTAAACCTTGTTTGAGTTCTTATAGAAAGAGCCTCTTAAGCACATTTACTTTAACTATTCTCCTCAATATTTTCCATTCTGTCCTCTGAATCCTGCTATTGTTTGCATGTTATTTTGCTGTCACGTTTCCTCATGAGTTCTGTCGTGGAAGAAGCATGCTCTTTTCTAAAAAAGCTAAACATTTCTGACGACCCGAACCGTCGTCTCAGGTATTACCGCCCAATTTTCCCAATTTTTAGCTTCTTTATGCCTCATTATCCATATCTGGTGTAATCAAGTTGATTTGCAATGGTTTTGATAAGAAATGAGACACTTAGTCTCTTTTAAGAAGGCCTAAGTTGGAAAAGTCAACCGGATGTTCACTTATGAGTTAGAGGGCTCGGATGTGAATTCTGATAGTTCAGTTAGCTCCGAGAGGTGATTTATGACTTGGGAGTGCGATCGGAATTGATTTTGGAGGCCCGGAGTAGAATTAGACTTGAATTGGTGAAGTTGAAATTTTGGCAAATTCCAGTTGATAGGTGAAATTTTGATCTGAGGGTCGGAATGGAATTTCGAGAGTTGCAGTAGCTCCGTTAGGTGATTTTGGATATGCGTGCAAAGTTTCAGGTCATTCAAAGGTGTTTAGGTCGGGTTTTTGATCGAATGTGCAATTCGGAAGTTTTTAAGAAACTTAGGCTTTGATTTGATGAAAATTGAGGATTTTGATGTTAGTGATGGCGTTTTGATGATTCGAGCAAGTTTGGATAGGGTATTAGATGATGTCTGTGCTTTTGGTTGAGGTCCGGGGGGCCTCGGGGTGAGATCGTGAGTTAAAACGAGGAGTTTTTGAAGTTGCTTCAGGTCTGTGATTTCTGTCATCTGGTATTTCTGCTTCTGCGGAAATGGACCGCAGAAGCGGGTAAGGGAGCACAGGAGCGATGTTGGCATGGGTTGTGAAGTTCCGCATAAGCGGAACTTGGTCCGCATTAGCGTGTCCGCAGGAGCGGACTTTTGGCCACAGAAGCGGACTAGGGGATCCGCAGAAGCGAGTTTCTTGTCGCATAAGCAGTTGTGGGGGAATTTAAGTGAAAACCGCAGAAGCGGATATTTGGACGTAGAAGCGATACCGCAGAAGCGAAAAATCGATGTGGCAGAAGGGTTTATATCATTAATTCATCGGCGAGCTTATGTCATTTTTTCCTCCATTGTGGAGCGATTTTGAGAGCTTGGATGCAATTTTGAAGAGGGATTCAAGGGTTAATGATAGGAGGTAAGTTCCTTGGCCTAATTATTCAAGTTTTTGGTAGAATTAACATGGAAATTGGTGGAAATTCATTAAAAAGGGGTAAAGCTAGGGCTTGAGTTTTAAAATTGTAGACTTGTGATTTTTGACTCTCTCCAAGAATTTTCACATTTTACCGTAAATATTTAATTTAGATCTAATATAGCTATTTCACCTCATTTTGACTCTTTTATTTTATTTTATTACAAGAAAAATTAAAAATTACAAAAAAATATTTTTAGTTTATGTATTTTTCATAAAAATGTAAAAAAAAAAAAAATTACAAAAATAGTTTCATGTTTAGTTTAATTAATTAAGAATAGCTTTGACATTTATTTCAAATCATAAAAATATAAAAAATATATTTTATCTGCACTTAGAATTTTATTTTATATTTTAAGATTAATTAAGAAAGTTGTTATTTGAAAATAAAT
The DNA here is from genome assembly GCA_026770625.1 of Nicotiana glauca. Lineage (NCBI taxonomy): Eukaryota > Viridiplantae > Streptophyta > Magnoliopsida > Solanales > Solanaceae > Nicotiana > Nicotiana glauca. The sequence continues at coordinate 116,168 of MU687159.1, forward strand.
AGAAAAATCATAAAAAATAGTCATGTTGTATTTTTACTCATCAATTGTAGAATTTTGGCAATTTTCTTTTAATTTGGTTTTTAGTTGTAATAATTATTGGGGTTAATTAATTTAATTTTCTAGGATAATTTGGAGATAGGAATTAATTTTGGTTTTATTTTATAAAATAAAAAATAAAAAATAAAAAATAAAAAATAAAAAATAACTTAGGAAGCTTCTATATTGGTAGGGTAAAATTAACACAAATGAAAATTAAATAATAACACTAACTAGTGGATAATTAAACAAGTTAAAAGTATAATTTGTAATGGAAAATGCATTAATTTGATGCCTATTTTAAGGTTGAATATGAGAAGATGTAAAAAAGAGGGGGGAGGTCGAGATATAAGGGAGATACCGAACAATTCTGGGAGAGGGAAGAGAGGAGAGATCGGTATACACTCTGTATACACTTAATATACAGTAGATAGACATTGAAAAAGAAGAAAAATTTTGTACCTCCCCATTCTGCAAGGTAAGTTAAAAAGGGAGTGAGAGATAGTGATTTGGGGATATTGAGAGAGAGGACAGATAAAAAACGGGACCTGGGAGATGGGGTATACACTAGATATACATTCCGTATACATAGGATATACAGGAGATGTGAGGGACGACCCTCTTGACGGTTCTTATTATTCTCCATTCTAAAAAAGACCATTCCCCCTCCTCTACTAATACCCAACAAAAAATAGTCGAAAATTAGCTCAAAAAATAGCCGAAATCAACCGATGTTCAACGGTTCTGAGGTTGAGTCCGTCGAGGTCCGGTACGTTGAGGTCGAAGAAAGGTCCGTTTCCTATTTTATTTTACATTTTATCTTTACACGTTCTTTGATTTATTTCCATCTAGATGATTTCTATCCCATTTTAATGTCTTCAATTTGATTACGTGATTAAATGGTAAGAAAACAAATTTGGTTAAATGGTTTAAGCTTGTTTGTTAATGTTTGATGTAAATAATTTGTTGTTTGGTGATGGTATTGAAATTTGAAATGCTATTTGATAAATGACCATTAACTGAAAAGTGAGGTATTATGTTATTCCATCTTTAATTGAGTGGGTCTTGAATTCTTTTTTTATTGGTAAAATGATAATGTTGGTTGTTTAATCAAATTAAAGAGTAGGCCATTTTCTTTAAGAACATATGTTGGGTCTTACGTAACGTAGAAGAGGGTTGGGTTAAAAGTAAATTTAGACTATTATTTACAATAATATTTTGTCCATAAATGCGACCTCTCAATAATCTTATATTAGCTTTAGAAAAATAATTATGATTTTGAGTTGTTGGGTTTAGTTATGAAAAATTGGAATTAAAATAGACATTACCTTGAAACAAGAATGTGATTTAGGATTTAGACATAATTAAATGGATCTAAGTATTGCAATATATGTT
>MU687160.1:7951-40822 GCA_026770625.1 Nicotiana glauca
TCTTGATCGAGTAGGAGAGGTGGCTTATAGACTTGCATTGCCACCTAGCTTATCAGTTGTGCATCCAGTTTTTCATGTGTCTATGCTTCGGAGGTATCATACGGCGATCCTACCCATGTGTTAGACTTCAGCACTGTCCAGTTGGACAAGGATTTATCTTATGAGGAGGAGCCGGTAGCTATTCTAGACCAGCAGGTTCATCAATTAAGATCTAGGAGCTTTCCCTCTGTTCGTGTTCAGTTGAGTGGTCAGCCCCCTGAGGCCTCGACCTGGGAGTCCGAGTCTGATATGCGGAGCCGTTATCCACATCTGTTCCCCGACTCAGGTACTTCTTTCTTTTGTCCGTTCGAGGATGAACAGTTGTTTTAGAGGTGGAGGATGTGACGACCCAAAGGGTCATCACCTATTTCCTCATTCGTTCCGTGCTTTTGAGGCCTTGAAAACCTTATTTTTACTTATCTCGATTTGCGTGCGCAGTCCAGACGCCTAGCCGGAAAGCTTTTATGTTGAAATATGTGAAAATTTTGATATTAATATGATTAAATTTGACTTAGGTCAATATTTTTGGTAAATGGACCTGGACCTATAATTTGACGGTCCCGGATGGTCCATAGAAAAATATGAGATTCGGGCATGTGCCCGGAGTCGAAATTCGAGGTCTAGAACCCGAGTAAAAGAATCTTTTTGTTAAATTGTTTTTCTGAAATTGTTAAGGAAAAAGGAAATGAAAATTTATTAAAAGACTAGGGTATCGGGCTCGTATTTTGGTTCCGACGCCCGGTACAAGTCTTATATATTGTTTAAGCGCTTTCTGTGAAGTTTGGTCAAAATCGGACGTCATTAGACGTGTTTCGGACTATAAGTTCCAAGTTTGAAAGTTCATGATGTTTAGAAGAAAAATCATGTGTTTTGAGGCTTGATTCTATGTAAATGATGTTATTTTGGCGGTTTGATCACACAGATAAGTCCGTAGGATGTTTTTGAGGTTGTGTGTATGTTTGGTTTGGAGCCCCGAGAGCTCGGGTGAGTTTTGGATAGGTGTCGAGTTGCATTTTGAACTTTGAGGAAAATAATTGCAGGTCAGGTCTGTTGGCATCGCATTTGTGAAGGAATTCTCGCAAATGCGAATATCCATTGCAAATGCGAGGAAGGGGAAGGCCGGGCAAGATCTCAATTGCGATCAATACTTCGCAAATGCGAAGTCTGGGATAATGGGCTGTAGTCGCAAATGCGACGCCCTTGCTTGCAAAAGCGAGCTGGCCTTGATCGCAAATGTGATAGAACGTTCGCAAATGCGAACCTAGGCAGCCAGACCTGAGTTCGCAAATGCGATCCTAGATGACTTTCCCAGGCAAGCATTGTTCGTAATTCCCATATCCACAGCCCAGCAAATTTTATACTTAGTCGAATTTTCATCACTTTTCACCATTCTTTCAAAACCCAAACACCATAGGCAATTTTTTCAAGAACAAACTTCATCCCAAATCACTTGTANCTGACCACGTGGGCCAGGGGGCATTTTTGGAATTTTTGGGAAAATCATTTTTATGCATTCAAGTTGATTCATATAGTGTTTATTAAAGTAATTGAACAATTTGTGATTAGATTCGAGCGAATTAGAGGTGGAACCGCGAGGTAAAACTATAGTTGAGGATTAAGTGGATTTCAAGGCTTTGAGATAAGTATTTGGTTTAACCCTAGCTTGAGGGAATAGGAGTTGAGTCTTGTTGCTAATTGCTATGTGATCGAGTACGATGTATAGGCATGGTGACGAGTATCTATACATTGGTGTCTAGCACGACCATGAGTCCTTATAATGTGATTATCATAAATGGGTTGTGAACTTCATATCTATTGGAGAATTTCTATATGTTGTGAATAACATGCGAACGGTGATAGGATCATTTGATTCCTAGGAGCATTGGCTCGAATTGTGATACGAATATTGAAAGTATACGAAATAACTTGATTCTTTGGAGCATTGGCTCAAAAAGGGTAAAGTGAATTAACAGATAAGAAAAGTAAGAAAGAGAAAGCGTGTTGATTATTCCCTTGCATGGATTTTTGTCAAATGTTTGCTTATTGCTATGTCCCTTAATTGTGACTGTTGGTTGAGGAGTCAGACCGTTAAATGATAATGAGGAGCAGGTTGTGCGCCGCAACAATAATATTGAGGATTGGGTTGCGCGACGCAACAGTGATACCTGATAAATGATATGGGTCAGGTTGCACGCCGTAACAGTGATATTTTTGGAGCGGGTTGCACGCCGCAACAGTGATAGTTGTGGAGAGAGTTGTACGCCGCAACCATTACTGATACCATATGTTTGTATTGATGTATTGATTCCTTGTTCATTGTGAATCTAAGCTGTTCTAGCTTTTTACTTGGGATTACTGTTGATATTGTATCTCTCCATAGCATGTTCCCCCCTCTCACGTTGTTAATTTCCTTATATTTAATTTTCCGCTATATATTTATAACTGCACAGGTTTATGTGGTGTCCAGTCTAGCCTCGTCACTACTTTGCCGGGGTTAGGCTAGACACTTACCAACACATGGGGTCAGTTGTGCTGATGCTACACTTCTGTGCATTTTTGCACAGGTTCAGGTTTTAAGCAGCAACAGCAGTAGCAGTAGTGCGGGAGGAGGCTTTCATATTCTACGAGACTGAGGTAGCCTTGCAGGCGTCCACAGGCCCGGCGTCTATTCTCTATGTTCTCTTTTAGACTGTTGCCTCATTGTTTTCGAGACAGACAGCTTATATATTTCTTTCAGACCATTGTATTTAGTATTTTGTTAGTAGTTCATGAGTACTGTGACACCAAATCTTGGGTAGAGGCTATATTTGATTGTTCCGCATTTTGATTTGTATTTATCAGACAGACTTTCGCTATTGTTCTTATTAGATTTAATGTTCTATATTGATGCTATAAACTGTTAAATTGCTTAGAATGGAAAATGGTAGTTAAGTTGGCTTGCCGAGCTACCACGAGTAGGCGTCATCACGACTCTTATGGTGGGAAATCCGGGTCATGACACTATTGATAAGCCTTCTATACATCTTCGTCTACTGTCTTTTCCAATCATCCTCAAGTTGCCAATACCTATAATATTACTGATATCCTCAGTAGATTCCCTTCCCAAAAACCTAAGATAGTAACTATCCAAGATCTCCAATCTGAGATAGCATTCCTTAAGGAAGAAATCCGAGAAATTAAGGCTAGTCAAGAACCAGACCATCTTGTTCTCCAACAACTCTCTACCAATCCTGAAGAGTTCAAACCAACTGAAGTTAAGCCAGTTGAACAAGAAGTTTTTTGTAACCACCTCTCCCGAATTTCCATAAAAATGGCACATGAGAGTCATCCGAATTGTTAATGAGTCCTTTACTTTGGATATTATTGCCTTATTTGATATAGGTGCAGATCTCAACTGCATACAAGAAGGGCTCATTCCAACCAAATTCTTTGAATAGACCAAAGAAGGTCTTAGGGCTGCTAATGGCGGGAAACTGGGAATTAGCTTCAAACTGTCCGATGTTGAAGTTAGAACCTCCCTAGAAAATTCAACATTGTCAGCCTCTAGTTCATTCCTATTGGTAAAAGACCTTACTAATCAATTTATATTAGGAACTCCCTTTATCGACGAGCTCATACCTTTTATGGTAAAAAAATAAGGAATTTTAATTGAACGCATAGGAGGTAGAACCTTTCTTCCTTTCGATAGACCTCCAATGGCAAAATTCTTGTCTACCATAAAAAGTAAAGAAGCACAGATCAATTTTCTCAAAGAAGAAGAAGCGTTCCAAAGGTTACAACAGCAGCTTCAAAACTCTTCTCTCCAATCCAAGATAAAAATTTTAGAAACCAAAATCCAGGAAGAGCTTTGTGCTTATTTACCTACAGCCTTTAGGAATCGTAAGAGACACATTGTTAGGCTCCCTTACGAACCGGACTTTGATAAAAAAACAATCCCTACAAAAGCTCATCCTATTCAAATAAATCACGAGCTAATCATTCATTGTCAAAAAGAAATCAATGATCTTCTTGAAAATCACATCATCTCTCGAAGCAAATTCCCTTGGAGTTGTGCTGCCTTTTACATCAATAAAAACTCTTAAATAGAACGAGTGTCCCTCGATTAGTCATCAATTATAAACCTTTGAACAAAGCATTTCGCTGGATTAGATATCCTATTCCAAACAAAAAGGATTATTTCAAAGGTTTTATGCTGCAACTATTTTTTAAAAATTTGATCTAAAATTAAGAGTTTGGCAAATTCAAATAGATCCCCAAGAAAGGTATAAAACAACTTTTACAGTACCATTTGGACAAGATGAATGTAATGTAATGAAATTTGGTTTTAAAAATGCTTCTTCTGAATTTCAACGGATAATGAATGGTATTTGTAATCCTTTTTCAAATTTTATTATTGTCTATATTGATAGTTCTAGTATTTTTTACTAGCATATATCAACATTTTAAACATCTAAAGGTTTTCTTTAATGTTATCAAAGAAAATGGATTACTTTTATCAAATACTAAATATAGTCTTTTTCAAACCAACATCCGATTTTTTGGGCACAATATTGAGCAAGGAATCACTGTCCCTATTCAACGATCCATACAATTTGCTGAAAAATTTCCTGACTAAATTTTAGATAAGACCCAGCTTCAAAGATTCTTAAGTTGTGTTAATTATATCTCAGATTTTATTTCAAGCCTTAGCAATTTGCTAAAACCTCTCTATGATTGGTTGAAAAAACCTCCACCTTCGTGGACTTCAGTCCACACCAACGTTATTAAAGAAATCAAGTTGAAAGTCAAAGACCTTCCTTGCTTATCTCTCCCTGATCCTTCTGCATTCGAAATAGTTGAGACTGATGCATCAGACATTGGTTATGGTAGCATCTTAAAGTAGAAAAAAGATAACAATGAACAAATTATTGCATTTGCCTCAAAACATTGGAATAATTCCCAACAAAATTATCCTACAATTAAAAAAAGAAATTTTAGCAATTGTTTTGTGCATTTCTATATTTCAAGCTGATTTATTAAATTAAATTTTTTTGTTAAGAATTGATTGTAAAGCTGCAAAATCTGTTTTTCACACAACAAATAATTTCAGTTGCCTCCAAGCAACTCCCAAAGGGCACAGTTGGACCAAACCAGCCCAAATATAGAAAGCCATCGGACTACGCCATGAGCGGAGTCCCCCAAGTTCGTATGATAAAATGTTCAGGACCAATATCAATTTCTAGTCCAAAAAATAGGCTGACCTAGTTGAAGAAGAAGAATCTCAACAATCTCAAACTCAACTAGCACAAACTATGTCTTCTGCTTGGACAGAAGAAGAATTCATGCAATGGCAACAACTCATTGGCATTAAAAGTCAAATGACCATGCCTGCCTTATTTAAAAAATAACTAAAAGATCAGTATCAATTGTATAAAAATTATTGTTCCAATGTGGCGGCACAAAGCCAACTCCGTGGCGGCCCAAAGTCACATGACCTCTTCACTTCCTGTGGTTGCCAAAAGCACCGCACAAAAAATATTGGAGTCTAAAAGACCCATTGCAGGCACAGGGTGTCCATCCAACATCCCAAAGACTACAACCAATCAGGCACTTTTTTCATCAATGCCACAACCTATTTCTGTACACAAGGGCTCCTCCTCTGAGGAACCCACTTATACTAAGAACGAAAGTGTTTACCCACTCATTCAAATTGAACCAGAGTTCTAGCATTCCAACCCCCAAGAGTTAGCTAAAAAAATACTTAGTCCTTCAGCCAATTTCATTCAAAACACCCACCAACATACCCGAAAATATTATGAGTTTATTTTCATAGATACCAGATCTTGCTTGTTTAAGCCCCACAAAAAAAAAAACCAATCATATGTCACCCATACTACGGTGTGGATTAACAAAATAATCTCACCAAGAGAATGGGGAACCCATCCAGCCAAATACAAAAGACTTTCTCAGCCTTTTGACCCACAAAGTTCCTACCAGGGCTCATCTTCACAAAATCGGCTAAATATAGATGAACATTGTACGACCTGTAAAGGTAAGGATGAAACCATAATACATATTTTCTTTGAATGTGTTCATGCTAGATTGTATTGGAATAGTGCAGGTCTCCAAAATTTGGTATACCTTGTCATAAGCCATAATGATAACCACTGGTTAGACTACTTAAGGAATTACCACTATAACTCTCAAGATTCCCACTACGAATGGAAAGATATTTTTTCATTCAACCTTTGGCACTTATGGTTAAATCGCAATAAAAATCATCATACTAGCTATAACAGTTCTATCTCATAGAGAATTGTCAGAAGTAGAATTGTGGAATACAAGCTCCTAACTCAAAATGAGCATCACACCAACCCTAATATAATTTTGAAGCTTAATTGGAACCCACCTCCTTTACACTCATACAAACTCAATACGGATGGAGCTACTAAGGATAATACTGGGCTGGGGGTGTAGGAGGTGCAATTCGAAATCACAAGGGCGACTAGATAGTGGGGTATTACTCTAGCATCCCAATAACAAATCATATAGAAGTTGAGATATTGGCTCTCCTGCATGGACTCAAGCTAGCAGTATCACAAGGATTATATCCTTTAGAAGTGGAGATGGATGCAACGGAGGTAATCAAAATGATCAATGACAAACAAAATAAGCTCACAAGCTTAATTCTTGAATGAAGGTCCCTACTGCATCAACTGGGTACAAGGAGGGTTCAACACTGTTTTTTGGAGTAGAATCTAGTAGCTGACTCATTAGCAAAGGAGGGGATGAAGCACGCCAACCTAAATGTCTTTGTCCATCTGCCATTACCCCCTGTAGCAATAAACAAACATGTTACTAGGGACATGCAAGGTGAAACATCTACAAGGAATGTGTTGTTGAGTACTTATCGGTTAGTAGCGGACTTAGGTAACTGTTTTGCGTTTAGTACTCCTACTTTTAGTGCATCTAGCACTCCTACTGCTTGTAAGATTACTTAATATTTCAAAGAATTCGCCAGTTTACCAAAAAAAAAAAAAGAATTTCTTTCTATTTTAATGAAAGAGTCCACCTTCGTATTAAAAATACTAAATATTTAGTTTTATAAATACCTGTAAATTTATTATTTTTTTAAAAGGGCCTCCCTAAATTTAAGAGTCTAAGGCACAAGCCTTATCAGCTAAAACATTAGAGCCGGCCCCGCTACTGATTGAGCTTAACCTTGCAAAAGAATAAAGGTGACAAAAACAAAACGTCTAAATTTAAGTTCCTATTTTTAAGGTTGTTCATGGATCAGTAGGGTATTTATATTTTTATATTATTTTTAGATATCAAATATCATTTGTAATACTAAATTTCTTAAAACTTAAACTAAATATTATAACAAAACTCTAAAATAACGATTACCGACATCAAGGTTTTCGATTTCGATATGGTAATTTGAAATTTATCATATTATGCATTGCCTTACCAGTTTTATTTTTTGTCCTTGAAACGAGAAACTGGAATAGTATCTACTAAATATATATACTACTAATTCTCTTTGTAATGAGTTGGCAAATCTTGATAAACTGTGTGTACTTTTCAGTCCTGACTTGGGTACCCCTATTACAGTCGTTATATTTACCCCGGCTGATGATCCCAATGAGATATTCAGTTTATGAATGTTACTATCTAGTAATGAATAAAATTTCCTTTTAAACCAAGAAAAAAAAAAACTACTAATGACACACAGTAATTGTCCTGTTGAAAATCACCGTCATAATTGTTAATTATTTAACTTTTCTTATGAACTAATGAACATTCTTTCCTTTAACTTTTAGTTTTAATTTTTTTTTTTTTGGGAATACCGTCTACTGAAATAACTCCTATTTAAGCCCTTTTCCTTGCATCTTTTAAAAGCTTTTAAATCCAAATCCCCTCAAGGTTTGCTAAATCTCCCTATATTATTACTCGAGGAAAATGGTTGCAACTGCCATCTAACTTTTGTTACACCTGGAAATTTTTTGAACTACTCCATGTGAACTTTTAATGTGATATTTAATGGCATAAGTAGCAAAGAAAAATATAAGTAGATTTAAGACTACCATAATTTTGGTAGAACTATGGAACTCATGTTGTAGTTCTCTGTGTCAGTGGAAGGTGGAAGGGGCGTGGGCCAGATTAGAAGGAAATACCTAACCAATGTGTTGATACTTGACAATCAATTATTGAGGATCATAATACGCATACACAATCAATGTATGAAAAGTGCGATTTAAGGTCATACGTTCCTAATAAGATACCTCTTGTTCCCTCAATAAGTGCAAACATGAATGTATGATAGTGATTGATCAAAACTACGTACTTGCATTTAGTGTTGGAATTGGCTCCATTTCTACTTGTGTGGTTGCAAATCTTTGATTTAATGGGGCCGGCTCTCCAGCTGTGGAGGCATGATATAGGCTTATCCATGAACTAGTTCAGCAACCACAACAACAAAAACCCAGTATAATCTTACTTAGTGGGGTCTGCGGAGGGTAGTGTGTACGTAGACCTTACCCCTACCCTGGGGTAGAGCGGCTATTTCCAAATAGACCCCCAGCATCCTTCCCTCCAAGAACTTCCCACCTTGCTCTTGGGAAGACTCGAACTCACAACCTCTTGGTTGGAAGTGAGGGTTGCTTACCATCAGAGCAACCCCTCTTGTCTTATCATGAACTAGTTCTGCGAGGTTAATAAATGAAAGCATACTATTCAGGAAGAATTAGCTATGCCAACCGCATAATAGCCTGTTTTACAAGCTTCACCAATTCTAAACGCACTTTTTTTTTTCAAAAATAATTTTTTTTTTTAAAGTTGAAGTGTTTGGCCAAACTTTTGATGCTTTTGAGAAGAAACGAAAGCAGATTTGGAAAAGCAGAAAAAGTAGCTTCTCTGCAAAAACACCTTTTTTAAAAGCACTTTTGAAAAAATACACTTAGAGTCAGTTTTTAAAAGCTTGGTCAAACACTAATTGTTGCTCAGAAATACTTTTCAAATTAATAGTCAAACATAAACAACTTCTCACCAAAAGTACTTTAAGAAACTTTTGAGAAAAACACTTATCAAAATAAGTTGATTTTTGCAGCTCGGCAAAATAGGCTATAAGTCTTTTTTCCGTTTCAAGGACCCCATTTTCTCTCTCTTTATTTTCCGCAAAAGACAATGCTAAGACGTGTTCAATTATGATCAATGGCCTTTCTGAAATTTTAAAAACTTATGAGACAAACTTAAAATTATTTCTTATGTCCTTCGGAAGCTGGTGAATGTAGTTGCACATTTGTCCTTCGAAAGATGGTTATGTCACACCTCCTTTTTCCGAAGAAGCTTTAGTAGCTTTTATCGGCTTTTACTACACCTCGGGAAGAGATATAGTAATAAAAGAGTTTTTTCACTTTAAGGACAATCGTAACGGGATTCTTTTTATTAAAGGTTCAGAGTCGCCACTTGAGAGATTTACTGTGTCCCAAGTCACCGGTTTGAATCCCGAATCGAGGAAGGGTTTGACTCTGTTTAACAGTCGCGAACCAGAAATCCGGGTAAGGAATTCTGTTAACCCGGGAGAAGGTGTTAGGCACTCCCGAATTCTGTGGTTCTAGCACGGTCGCTCAACTGTCATATTTGGCTAAAATTAATTTTTGTACATGTTGTCCTATTTGTGCAATTTTAGAATTAATTACCGTTTTTTGTCAAAATTATTTTATTTAAGAAAGTGAACGTCGTTTAAGAATATGTTTTCGGATCACGTCACATGAAATGCACCCGAATCCTCGACACATTTTATTCGACGTTTTCGGATTTGGGTATGGGTTGCATGAAATGCACACCCGTATTAAGAAGATAATATTATTAAAAAATCGCGCCTAAAGCGACTAGCGTGTTATATCTTTTGGAAAGGCCGTGAAATTCGCTAAACGGCCTCTCTCGGATACTAAAAATTTTAGTAAGCAATTAATGAGGGCCCCGCAATTGTATATTTGATTTGGCGGGACTCGTCTCATTTTATTATTAAAGGTCATGCCTAAAGTGACTAAGTTTTCTATATTTTGTCTTGTTTATAAAGGACAATTAACTCATAAAATAGAAATTCGAATATTGAATTTAAGTCCGGATTCAAAAAAAAGGATAAAACCTTCTATCTTGAACCCGCTACTTAATTCAAAACTCGATTTCTATATTTATAGTTTAATTTCTTTATCCCTATTGTAATTTTATTATACTAAATTCATACTAATTTCGGGCCTCCAATACAATTTGGCCCCATAGAACATTTCATCAGGATTCGGGCCTCATGATTTTTGGCCCAACAAGATAAGCCAAAGCCCAAAATTATCTCAGGCCAGTAGGCCTTACACTGATCTGAAATTGAATGCGAACACTGAACAAAATGAACTGAATTTTAAGACTACCCTAAATATATTCAATAATACTGCAGAAACTAACTAAGAAACCTTGGCATTTTTATGTTCATATTCGTCGGTTTATCTGTTTATCAGTGAGTTCTACACGCTAATGAGACAGAATCCAAGTAAACCACAAATTTAAAGTCAAATCTGACATAAATTGAATTATTGATGATGTTATTATCACTAAGAGAAAATATCCGAAATCATTACATTGATTGTTAACTTCTTCAATAAAACCTAGACTAAACTAAAAATAAATTGAAGTTTGTAAAAGGTTTCCAAATCTCATTATAGATTGACTGTTCGCAGTCATTTAAGATCTAGCAACTATTTGCTAAGTCAAATTCTAATATTATTTCAAATTCAGTACCATCGTTAACCTAATATAGAAATCCAAACAGTCCATTATTTTTAGTCCATTACAAGTTTAAATGCTCCTAAATGACATAAATGATTATAGCTAACTACTATTGCATTTAGATAACATATTTCAAATACGATTACACTACTGTAATGAACTAGACATATTGTAAAGTCCAAACAGTCCGAGTTTTTATAGTTCAATTACATATCAGACTAATCCTAATGAATACAAGTACTTCTAGCTAAATTTTACATAGATCAGATCAATGTTAAAATAAAAGTAAACTGAAAAGGCAAATAAACATTTTATTTCATCTCTTCAAATTGAAACTACATCATCAGATAATAGGAGTGTACCTGGAAAAAAGAAGGAGATCGATGAGATTCTAGATCAATTACACTAATAAGAATCAGCAACAGAATTTCAATAGCAATTCAATCAGCCTCAATCAATACCAGATTAAACCACAGAAGTGACAGATCAATAGGAAAAACCAAACACTTGGATGACACAATGTAATTTCTACCACGCTTGACAATCAGAACCAAATAAACTTCAGATTGCTTTGAGAACCAATGAAACAGTAGGACTTTGAACTATTTTTGATATTTTTTGGAGTTTTGAAATGATGAATTGTCAGAGTTGAAATCGAGAATAGCAGAAAAATATTTTTAAGTAGATTTCAGATTGCAAAACTTATTCAATGAGGCCTATGGAGGCCTATTTATAGAGTTTGAAAGGGAGGGAAATTCAAACTTCAGAAATTGTCCATTAGTCCCCCTTTTATTTTAATTGTATCCTTATTATTTATTAATTATTCTAATATTACCCTTTATTTATTAGAAATTGTACCAAATGCCCATCTAGAATCTTCTAAATCTAATGTAATTCCCCTTTTGCCCCCACTTCTATTCAACATTCACTGCACTGCCCTTTTCTTGTGCCCATATTACCCCTACCTCCTAAGACTTATTACTTTTAAACCTTTTGTTGTACCCAAATTACCCCCGAATATGTCTTGAATTCACCAAATGACCCTACTGTCCTTTACCCTTTTACCCCCCTTAAATTTGATTAATTTCAGAATTAACTACTCGTGAAATGTAATCAAACATAAACAGCTATAACCAATCGAACTAATCAAACTAACAATTCAATTCTTAACACTAACTAATAACAAAACAAAATTATTTCTAATAACTTTCAGAATCAAAATTTAAGAACTAATGATTAAGAGAATCGAAAAAATTCCAAAAACCAATCAAAAATCTAATCATTAATTCTATTAAACCCTAATTTCTAATCAAATTATTCATTATCAATATCAATCTCAAAACAATCAACACAGAAATCAATAATATTGAAAAATTATCAGAATCTATTTAATCCTAAGATTAATATCAAAAATTATTTATTAGGATTTTTATCTCTTTTTAGTTTCAGAAACAGTATCAATTTTTAATACTATTTCAACGAACAAAATTAAAAGTAATAATCAGAAAGCCTAAAATACTATATCATCAAGAATCAAAAGAAAAACCAATACATGCAAGTAAACGGAAACCAAAGAAATAGAAAAAGAAGTAAGAAAAACTTAGCTTTCTTTGGACAGCCTTTATTTCTTCTTTTTTCTTTTATTTTTTCTTCTTTTCTTCAAGTTTTCTTGATATCTGGAAAGTCTTGGCAATTTCTTGAACCTTTGGTCATTGGCAGACTTTTCTTTGACGTTTTGGGTTTTTCAGTAATTTTTGAGACTTGAGGGTTTCAGAATGGGGCTAAGGACGTCAAGGGGGATCTCTGGTGAGATTTTGGCATGACTTAAGTGAAGTAGTGTTCGCCGGAACTAGGGTTCCGGCGACACTAAATTGGATATTCGAAGTAATCGGGACTTATTTGAGGGAAACTAACTAGAGGGGTGGGATAAGGAGGTTAAGGCGGTTCTGGGGTGTTAATGTTGGGGCGGTTGGTGAAGGCGGCGTCTCCCGCCGGTAGGGTTCCGGCGGGGACTGGAGAGGGTTTGGGGGCGGCTAGGGTTTGATGGGGAAGAAGGAAGAGATGAAATGAATTAATTGTATGTATTATGATATATTAAAAGGCCTTAGTTAATACTGAACCGTTGGATCAGATGGATCAACGGCTCAGATTCATAGAGCCTTGAAACGACACCGTTTGATTTTAATGAAATTGTGACCTCGTCCGTTAGATCAAGTGAATGAACGGCCCAGATTGACGTTACCATACGGTGTCGTTTTATTTTAGTAAAGAAAACAATCTTTGGCCGTTGGATCAGTTATTTCCACGGCTCAGATCAAATCACACTGAAACGGGGTCGTTTGAGTGTTTCTGGGCAGACCGGGTGAGACACCCTTTGGGCCTGGACAAGTATTTCGTTTTTGGGCTATTAATTGGTATAAATTTTGTATTAGCCCAATTATTTATCTTGTATTCTTTTGTATTGTATTTTGTATTTTTGTATTTTCTTTTGTATTTTTGTATTTTCTTTTTCTTTTGTGTTTTCTTTTCTTTTGTATCTTTGTATTTATTTCTCTTTTGTATTTTTGTATTTATTTTCTGATTTTATTAAATTGTTAAACTAATTAATTTCTAAAATTTATTTAATATCTATTTTATAGTAATTTTTCAATTAAAACACTAAAAATGATATTTTGATTTTTCTTTAATTTGTTTTAAAAATAAATTAATACTAAAATTATAAAATTAACTCCTAATGCATATGCATATTTTTTTGCATTTTTTAATATAAATTATTATGCAACTAATTAACACAAAAATGCCACAAATATCAACAAAAATTAAAAAAAAAATTATTTTGTTTGGATTTTTAGGAATAATTTGCTTAGGGCAAAAATCACGTGCTCACAGGTTACATCTTTATTTTATTATGTCCACCTTAGATTATAAGTTAGCCTTTCATGTTAGTATTAGCCACTAGGTAGCCAGTCAAGTGATTTGCCAAAAATAAA
The DNA here is from genome assembly GCA_026770625.1 of Nicotiana glauca. NCBI lineage: Eukaryota > Viridiplantae > Streptophyta > Magnoliopsida > Solanales > Solanaceae > Nicotiana > Nicotiana glauca. The sequence goes on from MU687160.1 coordinate 21,745, forward strand.
TTGTTCTGTCAAATCCAGATCTTTCACTATAGGCTCACTTAAAATCTATCATAAACCGGTAAAGCTAAAATCTTTGTCTTCAAAGCCCAAACTCCGTAAAATTTGAGATTTAGACTCCTCAAAATATTTTCAATAAAATTCGATAACAATGCTTGAAGTAAATTACTAATTCCCCCTTCTAGGTTGAAACAAAATTAAAACACTCCATTTACAGCTATTGTTAAAGTTTGGGCTTCAAGCTTGAAACAATTAGGGGTTTGCAAAAGACTGATTTACTTCAAGTTTGTATTATCAAAATTTGTTGGAGATCTTCACTCAAATTTTAGGAAATTCGAAGATGATTTAAGGTGTTTTGTGGAAAAATTCAGATTTGAGGTTGAGGATGAACATTTTAGATTTATGTTTATAATAGAATTAACTATCACGACCCCAAATCTCAATCAAGGGATCCTGATGGTGCCTAACTCCACTTGCTAGGAAGCCAACACTTAACAGTAATTAAAGAGACAAATCTAAATAGTTAGCAACATAATACCACAAATAAAGAGAAAGAGTTTCGAAATTACATAATAAGTCTAAAACCAACATAACTGTCTAAATAACTCCCCAAGACTGGTGATTGAGTGCGTGACCTTTAATGAACACTAAATACAAAGTCTAAAAGGAATACACTAATGTCTTATACAAATAAATAATAACATTAATAATGAAGGCAGGCTCTCGAGTCTGCAAATGGATATGCAGCACTACCTCGAGTCTCTCAAATATCCCAACTAAGCACCTCTCAGGAATTCACTGGGATCAATGCATGGATATGTACAAGAAGTACAGACGTGTTGTATGAGTACAATCGACCTCATATATTCAGTAAATATTTAGCCTAATGTAACGATATAGCCAGTCTGTAATAACCCGACCGGTCATTTTTAAAATTTATACCCTAATCCTTTATTAACTGCTTTCCCTATATTTGTTTCTGCTAATCTGATTTGCCGGGATATTTAGTTTTGAGTTTCAGAGTGTTTTGGGATACTTAGTCCCCAAAAGAGAGCTTAAACTTTAGAATTTGGATAGTAGTTGGAGCAGTATAAAGACGGTCTGGAAATAGAATTCCGTCGGTTCCGTTAGCTCCGTTGGGTGATTTCGGATTTAGGGGCGTGTTCGGATTGTGTTTTGGAGGTCTGTAGCTTATTTAGGCTTGAAATGCCGACTGTTGAATTTTTAAAGTTTCTGGTTCAAAAGTGAGATATTGATATCGGGGTCGGAATGGAATTTCTATGATTGAAGTAGCTCTATAGTGTTGAATGTGGCGTGCTTATAAAATTTCACGTCATTTGGGCAAGGTTTGATAGATTTTTTCATCGAAAGCGTAATTTGAGAGTTTTTGGAATTCTTAGGCTTCAATCCGATGTTAAATTGGTATTTTGATAAGCGTTTCAAAGATTGGAAAAAGTTTGAATGATGTTTTAGGATGGGTTGACATGTTTTGTTGAGGTCCTGTGGGCCTTGGGTATGTTAGGGATGCTCAACGGGTCATTTTTGGAACTTAGAGAATTACAGAAAAAGTTGCAACAGTCAGTTCTAGTTTCTTTCTTCGCGTTCGCGAGAGGGACCTTGCTTTCATGAAGAGGAGCTGAGGCTGGTGATGGTTAAGTGTTTCGCGTTCGCGAAGGTATTCCCGCGTTCGCGAGGCTATGGGATCTTAAACCTATGCGTTCGTAAAGATTGCCCCTCATTCGCATAGGAGGAGGGAAGTTGGTCATGGCGTTCGCGTTCGCGAAAGAGGAAGTTGGCCAGTAGGATTTTTGTGCATCGTGTTCGCGATAGTAGTCTCGCGTTCGCGTAGAAGAACGCGTCAACTTAAATTTCAAAATTGAGGGTTTCGAGTTCATATGACAAAATTAAATTGGGAGCTCGGTAGGAGACGAACTTTGGAGAGATTTTCGGAGGAGTTTGCGGGTAATGATTCTTAACTCCATTTTTCTTATAACCCATTAATCTAAACATGAATTTATCATCTAATTTTGGATTTGGGGTGAGAAACTAGGGAAACGTTTGGAAAAGTTCATAGACCTAATTTTCGAGTATTACTTGGGAATTTTACATCAGATTTGGATAATTATGGTATGGTTAAATTCATGAGATTATGAGGATTTTGAAAATATAAATTTTACCCGATTTCGACATGTGGGCCCGAAGGGCTTTTTAGTTATTTTATCTAATTTTGTGTATTAGCTTAGAATTTGTAGAATCAGTTACTTGAAGTGTTATTTACGTTATGAAATTGAATTGAATAGATTTGGGCCATTTGAAGTCGAGTACTCATGGCAAGAGTGTGGTTTCGGGTTAATTTTGAGCCAGTTCGAGGTAAATGGCTTGACTAACCTGGTGTGGGAAAACTCCCCTTAGAATTTGGTATTGCTGATAATTGAAATGCCTTGTACGTAAGGTGACGAGTGCGTACTTGTGCTAATTGTTGAAAATACGTTTTCATTAATTAACTATCTTTGTTATTTCCTTTCCTGTTCATACTAATTGTAATTTAATCCTACTGTTAGCTTAGAGAAACATGTCTAATTGACTTAACTGCTTAGTTGCTCAACTGCCTTATTTGGATTATGTATAGCATGTTAGGTTAGGTTATCCGTTTTACCTTGGTATGAAATTTAAATTGAATTGAATATTCTTTGTGTTGCAGCTGTTTATTTATTTTAGGACTACGGGACGGTATCCCGGGGGATCCACCAATATATTTACTTTGGGAGTACGGATTGGTATCGGGGAGACCCCCCCTGCACTTTGGTATTAGAACTATGGGACTGCACCCGGTAGATTCCCGTTGTACTGGGAATTTATATTTGGGACTGTGGATTAGGATTTTGGTAAATCCCCGCGCACTATGAGTTGAACTATGGGACGATATCCTAGGAGATCCACTAGATATATATATGGGTCTTCTGTCAGTGTTCTTCGAGAAGCCGATTCTGACCAAGAAACCAATTCGTAGTCAAAACAATTTTATGAAAATCCTTCCCTTGAAATTAACCCCGTCAGAACGGGATCCTTCAACTGGCGTCAGCCCCAAAGACATTGCTATTCTAGAGCTACCCATCCTGATGTAGCCTTAGAAGAAAGACCCAATGTTATGCAAAACAACTATAATGCCAATAATATCTATGAATGGAACATAGATGGTTGTTCTGAATACAATATTCTGGCCAAACTACAAAAATTGACTATGGTAGCCACTGCATACCGAACTTCTCATAAATGTTCTGGCCAGCTTACTACTCAAGTTTTAGTAGCAGGTTTCACAGGTCAACTTAAAGGATGGTGGGATACCCATCTTAGCGAAGAAGATAAGAACCAAATTCTATTGAGTGTCCGAGTTGATTCGACAGGAGAACTTCTTAAAGATGGCCTTACCATTCCTTATTCAACCAACACCCTGATTTATACCATTATCAAAGCATTCATAGGTAGTCCAGGTATCTTTAGGGAAATATCTTCTGAGATACTTAGCAACCTTAGGTTTAAAACCATTTCCGATTTCAGATGGTATTAAGATTCCTTTTTTACCTGAATATGCGAAAAGCCTGATGGGAATCTCCCATATTGGAAATAGAAATTCCTAGATGGTCTACCTAAGTCTGTTAGGGATTTAGTTAAAGAAGAACTCCAAAATCAGCATTCTGGTGATATTATTCCTTACGAACAAAACACCTATGGCCAACTCACAAGTCTCATTCAACATGCCGCTCTCAAAATCTGTCGGCATGATAAGTTATTGAGACAATTAGCCAAAGATAGGGCACAAACTCGTCGAAATCTAGGTAGTTTCTGTGAACAATTTGGTTTACCACCTTGTAACAAAAAGCCTCAAAAGAGACGAACAACCAAGGATATGGAGATTACGAAATATAGGTCTTCTGCACCCAAGTTTAGGAAGGCCAAACCGTTTTCTTCCAAATCCAAAACCTTTCCTAGTAAACCTAAACCAACAAACTTCCAAACTCCCAATTCTGGCAAATATTTCAAGTGCAGCAAACCGGGCCATATAGCCAAATACAGCAAGTTGTCTAACAAAGTTAAAATTATTGATTTAGAGGAGTCTGTTCTTAACCAGATCGAATAACTTTTATTAGAATATAGTGACACCTCCGATGTTGCCAGTGATGAACTTGAACAACAATTTAACCAACTCGAAGATGATGACACAAAATCATTTTCATCCTAGTCTAGTCAAGAAGAACCTGCGATTAACGTTCTCCCCAAAGAACAAGACCTTCTTGAAATAATAAGCAATCTCCAAGATTCTGAGCAAAAGAAGTATTATCTCGAGCAGTTTAAACGAACTATTGATAAGCCTTCTATACATTTTCGTCAAGTGTCTTCTCCAATCATTCTCAAGTTGCCAATACCTATAATATTACTGATATCCTCAGTAGATTCCCTTCCCAAAAACCTAAGGTAGTAACTATCCAAGATCTCCAATCTGAGATAGCATTCCTTAAGGAAGAAATTCGAGAAATTAAGGCTAGGCAAGAATCAAACCGTCTTGTTCTCCAACAGCTCTCTACCAAACCTGAAGAGTTCAAACCAACTGAAGTTAAGCCAGTTGAACAAGAAGTTTTTTGCAACCACCTCTCCCGAATTTCCATAAAAAAATGGCACATGAGAGTCATCCGAATTGTTAATGAGTCCTTTACTTTGGATATTATTGCCTTATTTGATACAGGTGTAGATCTCAACTGCATACAAGAAGGGCTCATTCCAACCAAATTCTTTGAAAAGACCAAAGAAGGTCTTAGGTCTGTCCGATGTTGAAGTTAGAACCTCCCTAGAAAATTCAACATTATCAGCTTCAAGTTCTTTCCTATTGGTGAAAGACCTTACTAATCCAGTTATATTACGAACTCCCTTTATCGAAGAGCTCATACGTTTTATGGTAACAAAATATGGAATTCTAATCGAACGCCTAGGAGGTAGAACCTTTCTTCCTTTCGATAGACCTCCAATGGCAAAATTCTTGTCTACCATAAAAAGTAAAGAAGCACAGATCAATTTTCTCAAAGAAGAAGTAGCGTTCCAAAGGTTACAACAGCAGCTTCAAAATTCTTCTCTCCAATCCAAGATAAAAATTTTAGAAACCAAAATCCAGGAAGAGCTTTGTGCTGATTTACCTATAGCCTTTTGGAATTGCAAGAGACACATTGTTAGGCTCCCTTACGAACCAGACTTTGATGAAAAAACGATCCCCACAAAAGGTCTTCCTATTCAAATAAATCACGAGCCAACCATTCATTGTCAAAAAGAAATCAATGATTTTCTTGAAAATCACATCATCTCTCCAAGCAAATCCCCATGGAGTTGTGCTGCCTTTTACATCAATAAAAACTCTAAAATAGAACGAGTGTCCCTTGATTAGTCATCAATTATAAATCTTTAAACAAAGCACTTCGCTGGATAAGATATCATGTTCCAAACAAAAAGGATTTACTTCAAAGGTTTTATGCTGCAACTATTTTTTAAAAATTTGATCTAAAATTAGGAGTTTGGCAAATTCAAATAGTTCCCCAAGAAAGGTATAAAACTGCTTTTACAGTACCATTTGGACAATATGAATGTAAAGTAATTCCATTTGGTTTAAAAAATCCTTCTTCTGAATTTCAAAGGATAGTGTATGATATTTTTAATCCTTTTTTAAATTTTATTATTGTCCATATTGATGATGTTCTAGTATTTTCTACTAGTATATATCAACATTTTAAACATCTAAAGATTTTCTTTAATGTTACAAAGAAAATGGATTAGTTATATCAAATACTAAATATAGTCTTTTTCACACCAACATCCGATTTCTTGGTCACAAAATCGAGCAAGGAACCATTGTCCCTATTCAACGATCCATACAATTTGCTGAAAAATTTCTTGACCAAATTTTAGATAAGACCCAGCTTCAAAGATTCTTAGGATGTGTTAATTATATCTCAGATTTTATTCCAAGCCTTATCAATTTGCTAAAACCTCTCCATGATAGGTTGAAAAAATCTCCACCTCCGTGGACTTCAGTCCACACCAACGCTATAAAAGAAATCAAGTTGAAAGTCAAAGACTTTCCTTGCTTATCTATCTCTGATCCCTATGCATTCAAAATAGTTGAGACTGCTACATCTGACATTGGTTATGGTAGCATTTTAAAGTAGAAAAAAGATAACAAGGAACAAATTATTGTATCAAAACATTGAAATAATTAACAACAAAATTATCCTACAATTAAAAAAAGAAGTTTTAGCAATTGATTTGTCCATTTCTAAATTTCAAGATAATTTATTGATTTAAATTTTTTTGTTAAGAATTGATTGTAAATCTGCGACATCTGTTTTTCAGACAACAAACAATTTCAGTTGCCTCCAAGCAACTCCCAAAGGGCACAGTTGGACCAAACCAGCCCAAATATAGAAAGCCATCAGACTACGCCATGAGCCGAGTCCCCCAAGTTCTTATGATAAAAAGCTCAGGACCAATCTCAATTTCCAGTCCAAAAATTGGGCTGACCTAGTTGAAGAAGAAGAATCTCAACAATCTCAAGCTCAACTAGCACAAACCATGTCTTCTCCTTGGACAGAAGAACAATTCATGCAATGGCAACAACTCATGGGCATTACCAGTCAAATGACCATGACCGCCTTATTTATAAAACAACTGAAAGATCAGTATAAATTGTATAAAAATTATTGTTCCAATGTGGCGGCACAAAGCCAACTCTTTGGCGGCCCAAAGTCACATGACCTCTTCACTTCCTATGGTTTCCAAAAGAACTGCACTAAAAATATTGGAGTCTAAAAGCCCCATTGCAGGTATAGGGTGTCCATCCAACATCCCAAAGACTACAACCAATCAGGCACGTTCTTCATCAATGCCATAACCTATTTCTGTACACAAGGGCTCCTCCTCCGAGGAACCCACTTATATTAAGAACGAAAGTGTTTACCCACTAATTCAAATTGAACCAGAGTTCTGGCATTCCAACCCCCAAGAGGTAGCTTAGAAAATACTTAGCCCTTCAGCCAATTTCATTCAAAACACCCACCAAAATACCCAAAAATAGTATGAGTTCATTTTCACAGATACTGGATCTTTCTTGTTTAAGCCCCATAAAGAAAAACAAACCCAATCATATGTCACCCATACTACGATGTGGATTAACAAAATAATCTCATCAGAATAATGGGGAACCCATCCAGCCAAATACAAAAGACTTTCTCAGTCTTTTGACCCATAATTTTACAATTACTATGACTATCAGGTAGCATGGATGAATGCTTTCACCTTCCCAGACCAACTTGAAAAGTATTCATGGTTCATCATCTGGAGTAAACAATTAACCTCTCAATTACCTCAGTGATTTATACATCAATGGTGGCCTGTATATGCTCATAGAGCTGAAATTCTCCCAGCACCAATAAAAGAAGGATATGATTATTTCTGTCATAGGTTTTCTAGTTAGCAGCAAATACCCATACTACTCCCATTTTCCCACAAATTTCATATCCCATCGATATACTCCTAGAAGATTTCCTTCGACAAGTAAGAAGGACATAAAGGACTACCGTGGTTAGCCCTCCAAGGACAATGCAAATGGTATAAAATGTGGGATTCAGTTGAAGCCTATGTACTTGAGGTGGACAAGTGGTTTCTACCCCATCCACAGTATCTAGCTATAACAGACGCTGCTCATATTTTATTTTTACAACAAAAATTCATTGCAAGTGCACAACTAGCCGGTTCCACTAGCAGGTTTGATTTTTATTCAGCAAATGGAACAAATTCTTGATACCCTCAAGACACAAATTCCAGGTCAACAAAATCAAGCATCTTTTTCTGACTAATCATCAGAGGAAGAAGAACAAGAAGAAGACCTTGATTTAATGTTCTGAAAAATTAATCAGAAGTTACATCAGCATGACACCATAATGACATCGCAGCTGACATCATCCATGACATCAGCTAGCACTTACTCCTAATGATATCATGAATGACATTAGAAAGTACTATGTAATTTTTACTTTTTGGCTATAAATAGTCCCCCATATCACTTGTAAGAAACACACCTTACACTACCACTTGAGAAAGAACTCTCTCCCTCTCTCTAGAATTGGTTAGAGCTCTCTCTCTGGTTTATTAATATAAGTTTTTAACTTGTATTATCAATTTTTCAGTTTCAATAATAATCAAGTTTATATTTATTTTTCTCTTGTACAAGTTTACATTTACTCTGCATTATAGTCAGTTATACTGCCTAATTTACTTTATCGCATTTTATTTACATGGTCGGCTCTGCCCCATAAATTTATTTACTTTCAAGCTAAATATATCTTCTACAGATTTAATTATCATATTATCATTTGCTTCCTGTCCTTACATTTATTTCTTTTTCCCTAATCTTTTAGGGGCTTTGCTTCCGGACCCTTATATATATATATATATATATATATATATATATATATATTTGGACTATGAGATGGTATCCCGGAAGATTCATTGGATAATTATATTTGGGACTACAGGATGATATCCCGGGAGATCCCTGGTTGTTATCTCTATGTTAAGTTGTATTCCTTTTCACGGTTTCTTTGTCTCTATTATAGCTGTTGTTGTTCTTTCTATCCTGTGTTTTTGCTTACTGTTGTACTTGATTATACTATCTTCTCCTATACAGTTATACCTTGTATTTCATTTAACCTCAGTAGGGCCCTGACTTTTCTCGTCACTACTCGACCGAGGTTAGGCTTGGCACTTACTGACTACCGTTGTGGTGTACTCATGCCCTTTCTCTGCATGTTTTTCATGTACAGATCCAGGTACTTTCGCTCAGTTTTATGACACTTGAGGTGTGGCGCTTTTGTAGAGACTTCGAGATATATTCGCCGCGTCTGCAGGCGGAAGAGTCCCTTTCTATTTTTAGTACTAGTGTAGCCCTTATGTATTTATCATTTTTAACAAGAAATTTCTAGAGTTCGAGCCTTATATATAATCTCTTAGCTTGTGATTCATGTGGTTCCGAATTTTGGGAGTGTTAGGTTGAGATTCTTGTACTGTTATATACCAGGTGTCATTTTAAACACTGTTTAATTTTGTTATCTTAGTTTTTAATTATGTTCTTTCTGAAATGGTTTCTTGTTCCACATTACTAGGCTTACCTAGGTGTTGTCATGATAGTTCACAGAGGGAGAACTGGGATCGTGACAAGTTGGTATCAAAGCTCTAGGTTCATAGGAGTCATGAATCATATGCCGGTTTATTAGAGTCTCATGATCGATATGGAGACGTCTGTACTTATCTGTGAGAGGCTCTATAACATTTAGGAAAATTCCACTTCATTTGATTTCCTTGTCGTGCGAGATTTTGATATCACAATTCTAAACTTCTGTCATCTATTCTCTTACAGATAGTGAAGACACGTGATACCCAAGATGATCAGGCATACACGCCCCATACTACAGCCGCCAGAGGCCAGTGCCGGGGTAGAGGCCAAGGACGTGCATGTGATACAGCTAGAGCACCCATGCGAGCTACCACCTAGGGGCCACCAGCAGTTCCAGCCAAAGCCCAGGTACCTGATACACCTACATCTACTACTACTCTAGCACTTTAAGAGACTCTTGCATAGTTCATAAGCATGTACACCACTTTGGATCAGGCAGGGTTGCTTCCCCTTACTACAGCTACATCCTAGACCGAGGGAGGAGCATATACTCCCACCGTCTGCACTCTTGAGCAGCGAGTGCACATGTATCAGGTCTTAGACATTATTTATGTATAACCTATAGTCCTAGATCAACCCGAGGATAGGGCAGCAGCTTCCAAGGATGAGCAGCGGAGCCTTGAGAGGTTCAAGAAGTACAAGCCTTCTACATTCAATGGTCTAGCATCATATGATGCTTTGGGATTTCTAGATGAGTGCTAACGTATTCTCCGTACAATGGGTATATCAGGATCGAGCAGGGTTTCCTTTACTACTTTCCAGCTTCGAGGAGCCACCTATGAGTGGTGGCGTACTTATGTGTTAGACAATTTGGATGAGGCAACTTCCTTGAGCTGGACTCAGTTTTCAGATATATTCCTGAGAGAGTATGTTCCTTAGAGCCCTAGGGACACATGGCGCGCAGAGTTTGAGCATTTGTGCTAGGGTGCTATGACTATCTCGAAGTATGTTGTCAGTTACACCAGCTTGGCTAGACATTTACCACCTTTGGTTTCTACTCTTCGCGAATGGGTTCACCGGTTTATTGAGGGGCTTATTCCCAACATCAGGTCTAGCATGGATCGTGAGTTAGAGATAGATATTTCCTATCAAAAGGTGGTAAGCATTGCTAGGAGGATTGAGGGTATGCATGATAGGGATAGAGAGGAGAGGGCAGCCAAAAGGTCGCGAGAGTCGGGGCATTATTCTGGTTCCCGTGCCCTAGATGAAGGTCGTCGTGGTAAGGGTTATATGAGTCACCCTCTTCATTCAGCTCTTCCAGTAGCTAGTGGTATTCCAGCTCCTCCTTAGACTCGGGAGCCTTATTATGCACCTCTAGTATCTAGTGCGCCTCTTACGCGGGGTGCTTTCAGTGGTCAGTCCAGCATACCTGGCCTGAGCCAGTCATAGTCGCCAAGTCCTCCCAGAGCTTTTTTTAAGTGTGGTGACACATACCATATGGTGAGGGATTTCCCCAGACTTAGGAGGGGTGCACCTCCATAGACTTCTAAGCCACAACATACCCGCATAGTTCTCAGGCTATGGTTATAGCTCCAATTGCTACCCCACCTACTCAACCAGCTAGAGGTGGAGGTTGGAAAGGTAGAGGTCTCCCTAGAGGGTGAGGCCAGGCCAGATACTATGCCCTTCCTGCCCGTAACAAGACGGTTGCCTCCAATTCTGTCATCACAGGTATTGTCCTGGTTTGTCACAGAGATGCATCGGCTCTATTCGATCTAGGATCCCCTTATTATTATGTGTCTTCTTACTTTTCTCCGCATTTGGGTGTATTTCGGGATTCTTTAACTTCCCCTGTTTATGTTTCTACTCCCATGGTAGATTTTCTTGTTGTGGACCACATTTATCGGTCGTGTTTGGTTGCTATTAGTTATTTTGAGACTAGAGCTGATTTATTGCTCATCATGTTAGATTTTGACATTATCTTGGGCATGGATTGGTTGTCACCCCATTATGCTATTCTTGATTATCACGCCAAAATCTTGATGCTGGCTATGCCAGGTGTAACGCGTGTTGAGTGGAGGGGTGCTTTAGATCACACTCCCATTAGAGTTATTCTTTCCTTAAGGCTCACCGAATGGTTGAGAAGGGGTATGATGCGTACCTAGCTTATGTGAGAGATGTCAGTATTGATGCCCCTTCAGTTGATTCAGTCCCAGTAGTACGGGATATTTCTGATGTGTTTCCAGCTGACCATCCGGGCATGCCGCCTGATAAAGATATTAATTTTTGCATTAGTTTGTTGCTGGGCAATAAACCTATTTCTATTCCTCTGTATCGTATGGTCCTCCTGAGTTGAAGGATCAGTTACAGGAATTGCTTGATAAGGGTTTTATTAGGCCCAGTGTATCACCTTGGGGTGCTCCTGTCTTGTTTGTGAAGAAGAATGATGGTTCTATGCGTATGTGCATTGATTATTGCCAGTTGAATAAAGTTATAGTGAAGAACCATTATCCTTTGCCTTGTATTAATGACTTGTTTGACTAGCTACAGGGTGCATGAGTGTTTTCTAAGATTGACTTGCGCTCAGGTTATCATTAGTTGGAGATTCGGTAGCCAAATATCTCGAAGACTACTTTCAGGACTCGATATGGTCATTACGAGTTAATTGTTATGTCATTTGGGCTGACCAATGCCCCAACAACCATTATGCATTTGATGCACAGTGTGTTCCGGCCATATCTTGACTCATTCGTCATTGTCTTTATTGATGATATTATGATGTATTCCCGGAGTCAAGAAGATCATGAACATCACCTAAGGAAAATGCTCCAGACTTAGAGAGAGAAGAAGTTATATGCTATGTTCTTGAAATGTGAGTTTTGGTTGGATTCTGTGGCATTCTTGGCTCACGTGGTTTCTAGTAAAGGGATAAAGGTGGATCCGAAGAAAGTGGAAGCAGTGCCGAGTTGGACCAGACCATCCTGACAAGGCTTCCCTAGAATGGTGCTCCCTTCTAGTGGATGGAAGAGTGTGAGGCGAGCTTTCAGAAGCTCAAGACATATTTGACTATAGCCCTAATTTTGATATTTCCTATAGGTTCAGGGTCTTATACTGTCTATTATGATGCCTCGAGGATTGGCCTTGGAGTTGTATTGATGCAGGACGGTAGGGTGATTGCCTACGCGTCTAGATAGTTGACTGTACATGAGAAGAATTATCTTATCCATAATCTTGAGTTAGCTGCTATTGTCCATGCCTTGAGGATCTGGCCTCATTATTTGTACGGTGTGCCTTATGAAATTTATACTAATCACCAGAGTTTGCAGCATCTGTTCAAGTAGAAGGACCTTAATATGCATAAGATGAGATGGTTATAGTTGCCAAAGGACAATGATATCGCTATCTTGTATCACTTGGGCAAGGCCAATATGGTGGCCAATTCTTTGAGCTGCCGGGTAGAGAGTTTGGCTTATTTACCAGCATCAGATAGGCCCATGGCGATGGATATACAGGTTTTAGCTAGTCAGTTTATGATATTGGATCTTTTGGAGCCCATTCAGGTTTTAGCTTGCGAGGTTTCCCGATCTTTCTTGTTTGATCGTATCTGGGGTAGTCAGTTTGATGACCCTCAGATGCTTGTGCTCAAGGATAAGGTTTTACACGGTGATGCCAGATATATGACTATTAGTGATGATGGGGTATTGTGGATACAGGGTCAGGTTTTTGTACCTAATGTTGATAGGTTTCAAGAGTTGATTCTAGAGGAGGCCCATAGTTTGCGGTATTCCATTCATCCAGGTGACGCGAAGATGTACTAGGAATTGAGGCAGCACTATTGATGGAGGCGGATGAAGAAAGATATAGTTGGGTTAGTAGCTCGGTGCCTCAATTGTCATCAGGTAAAGTATGAGCACCAGAGACTGGGTGAGTTAATTCAGCAGATAGAGATTCTGGAGCGGAAGTGGGAGAGGATCACCATGGACTTCGTAGTTGGACCCCCACAAACTTTGAGGAAGTTTGATTCCATTTTGGTGATTGTGGGTCGGCTTACCAAATCGAGGCATTTCATTCTTGTGTGTACTACCTATTTTTTGGAGCGACTAGCAGAGATTTATATATGGGATATTGTTCGTCTGCATGGTTTTCCAATTTCCATCATTTCAGATAGAGGTACTCAGTTCACATCACGGTTCTGGAGGGTCGTACAATATGAGTTGGGTACTCGGGAGGAGTTGAGTACAGCACCCTCAGATAGACGGACAGTCCAAGCGCACTATTCAGATTCTTGAGGATATGCTCCATGCGTGTGTGATTGAGTTTGGAGGATCTTGGGATCAGTTCTTTCCATTGGCGGAGTTTGCCTACAACAACAGTTATCAGTCCAGCATTCAAATGGAACTGTGTAAGGCTTTACATGGTAGGCGGTGTAGATCCTCGGTGGGTTGGTTTTGGCCGGGTGAGGCTAGATTATTGGTCACATACTTGGCTTAGGATGCCTTGGAGAAGGTTAAGGTAAATCAGGATACACTCGGTATGCCCCAGTCCATACAGAAAAGTTACGCGGACCGGAAGGTTTGTGATATTTCCTATATGGTTGGAGATCGAATTCTACTTCGGGTTTTGCCTATGAAGGGTGGTATGAGATTTGGGAAGAAAGGGAAGTTGAGTCCAAGGTTTATTGGTCCTTTTAAGATATTGTGGTGTGTTGGGGAGGTTGCTTATGAGCTCGCCTTACCTCACAGCTTGACAGGAGTTCATCTGGTATATTATGTTTCGATGCTTTGAAGGTATCGCGGTGACCTGTCGCACGTGTTGGACAAGGATCTATCTTATGTTGTGGAGCTATCAGCGATATTGGACATGCAGGTTCGAAAAATAAGGTCAAAGAATATTGCATCAGTAAAGGTTTATTGGCGGGGTAAGCCGGTCGAGGAGGCGACCTGGGAGACCAAGCAGGATATACGCAGCCGTTACTCTCATCTTTTCACTACTTCAAGTATGTCTCTATGCTCGTTCGAGGACGAATGAATGTTTAAGTGTAGGAGGATGTAATGACCAGACCGATCATTTTTAGAATTTGCACCCCCAATCCTCTACTAACTGCTTTCCTATGTTTGTTTCTGCTAATCTGATTTGCCGGGATGTTTGGTTTTGAGTTTCGAAGTGTTTTGGGACACTCAGTCCCCAAATGAGAGCTGGAACCTTAGAATTTGTACCGTAGTCGGAGCAATGTGAAGACGGCCTCGGAATGGGATTTTGTCAGTTCCGTTAACTCCTTTGGGTGATTTCGGGCTTAAGGGCATGTTCGTATTGTGTTTTGGAGGTCTGTAGCTTATTTAGGCTTGAAATGCCAAAAGATGAATTTTTAAAGTTTCCGATTCAATTGTGAGATTTTGATATTACTCTCGGAATGGAATTCTGGAAGTTGGAGTAGCTCTGTAGTGTTGAATGTGACGTGCTTGCAAAATTTTAGGTCACTAGGGTAAGGTTTAATAGGATTTTTGATTGATAGCATAATTTGAGAGTTTTTGGAGTTCTTAGGCTTGAATCCGGTGTTAAATTGGTGTTTTGAGCATTCCAAAGATTCGAATAAGTTAGAATGATGTTTTAGGATGGGTCCTGGGGGCCTCGGGGTGTTTCGGATGCTCAACGGGTCATTTTTGGACTGCAGAAAAAGTTGTAGCAGTCAATCTGGTTTCCTTCTTCGCTTTCGCGAGAGGGACCTCGCGTTCGCGAAGAGGAATTGTGGCTAGTGAAGGTTTAATGCTTCACATATGCGAAGGTATTCCCGCATTCGCGAGGCTGTGGGATCTTATACCTACTCGTTCGTGAAGATGGTCCCGCATTTGCGAGGCTGTGGGATCTTATACCTACTCGTTCGTGAAGATGGTCCCGCATTCACGTAGGAGAAGGAAAGTTGGTCATCGCATTCGCGACTTGGGAATCGCGTTCGCGAAAGAGGAAGTTGGCCAGTAGGATTTTTGTAAATCGTGTTTGCGATAGTAGTCTCGCGTTAGCGAAGAAGAACGCGTCTGGGCAGAACTTCAAAATCGAGGGTTTTGAGTTCATATCACAAAATTGAATTGGGAGCTCGGTAGGAGATGAATTTTTGAGTGATTTTCGGATGGAGTTTGCGGGTAATGATTCTTAACTCCCTTTTGCTTATAAACCATTAATCTAAAACTGAATTCATCATCTAATTTCGGAAATTGCGGAAGAATTTAGAAAAGTTCACATACCTAATTTTTGAGTTTTGATTGGGAATTTGAAATTGGATTTGGATAATTTTGGTATGGTTAGACTCGTGAGAGTATGAGGATTCTGAAAATATAAATTTTACCAAATTCTGAGATGTGGGTCTGGAGGGCGTGTTAGTCATTTTACCTGATTTCTTGTATTAGCTTAGAATTTGAAGAATCAGTTACTTGAAGTGTTATTTACGTTATCAATTGAATTGAATAGATTTGAGACATTTGGAGTCGAGTACTTGTGGCAATAGCGTGGTTTCAGGTTTATTTTGTGTCGGTTCGAGGTAAGTGGCTTACCTAACCTTGTGTGGGGAAACTCCCCTAAGGGTTTTGTATTTCTGATAATTAAAATGACTTGTACGTGAGGTGATGAGTGCGTATTTGTGCTAATTGTTGAAAATCCGTTTTCATTAAGTAACTATCTTTGTGATTTCCTTTCTAGTTCATCTTACTTGTAATTTAAGCCTGTTGTTAGTTTAGGGAAGCTTGTCTAATGGACTTAATTGCTTAATTGCTCAACAACCTGATTTGGATTATGTGTAGCATGCTAGGTTAGAATTATCCATTTTACCTTGGTATGAAATTTGAATTGAATTGAGCATTCTTTGTGTTGCTGCTATGTATTTATTTTGGGACTATGGACTACGGGATGGTATCCCGGGAGATCCACTAGATAATTATATTTGGGACTACAGGACGGTATCCTGGTAGATCCCTAGTTGTTATCTCTATATTAAGCTGTATTCCTTTTCGTGATTTCTTTGTCTATATTATAGCTGTTGTTGTTCTTTCTATCCTGTGTTACTGCTTACTGTTGTACTTGATTATACTATCTTCTCCTATAATGTTATACATTGAATTTCATTTAACCTTAGTAGGGCCCCGACTTTCCTCGTCACTATCCGACCGAGGTTAGGCTTGGCACATACTGAGTAACACTGTGGTGTACTCATGCCCTTTCTGCGCATGTTTTTCATGTGCAGATGCAGGTACTTCCACTCAGTCTTATGACACTTGAGGCGAGGCACTTTTGTAGAGACTTAGGCATATCTACCGCGTCCGCATACCGAAGAATCCCTTTCTATTCTCAGTACTACTGTAGTCCTTATGTATGTTTCCTTGTTGATAGACATTTCTGGAGTTAGAGCTTTATACGTAATCTCTTAGCTTGTGATTCATGGGCTTCCGGATTTTGGGAGTGTTCGGTTGAGATTCTAGTACTGTTATATGCCAGGCGGCATTTTAAACACTGTTTCATTTTGTTATATCAAGTTTTAATTATGTTCTTTCCTCAATTGTTTCTTTTTCCGCATTTGTAAGGATTACCTGGTCGTAAAAATTAGGTGCCGTCACGATAGTTCACAGAGGGTGAACTGGGATCGTGACACGGTCGTTTTGAGTACTTCTATTTTATTCAGTTATTTGAAGTATTGAGTAGCATCGTATGATGTATTGTGACTTGTGTGAATCATCGGTTATAGTTTTCAGGTTATTCAGAATTGGTTTGGAAAAATGATTCTCCACTAAGAAGATATAAGTTGGAAGAGTTGACAAAGTTTGACTTTTAGGTACTTGACCTCGGGTCAGAGTTTCGATGGTTCCGTTATATCCGGATGTGCTTTTGGACTTGGCCATATGCCTGAATTTGTATTTGGATATTTCTAGAATGTATCGACACTATTTGGAGAAATTTGAAAAATTAATGGTTTGAAATGTTTATAAGTTTGACGGGGAGTTGACTTTAACGATATCGGGTTCGAATTATAGTTTAAAGGATTGGAAATAGCTTCGTTATGTCATTTTAGACTTGTGTGAAAATTTTGAGTTTATTCTGAATTGATTTGATAAGGTTCAGCACAAGTTTGAAAGTTGAAATTGTCAAAGGTCATTAAGTTCTATTTGAGGTGTGATTCGTGGTTTTTATTTTATTATTCATGATTTGAGACCTCAATAAGCCCATGTTAGGTTATATGACTTGTTGGTATATTCGGATAGATTCCCGAGGGGCTCGGGTGAGTTTTGAATAGGTTTGAGTTGTGTTACGTTCGTTTTTATGTTTCGATATCGTTTCTTCCAGCATAAATATTACCACATTAAGAAAATGATATCCAATTTCTGTTTTGATTAAAGTATTAGATCCTTATCATAATTTTCGAACCAATGCAACTGAAATCATCATGTTTCGACGTCATATGAGGTATTTATGGTCATTTTACTAAGAATTGGGTCGCCAAATTTTTTTTTCCAGATTAATAAAGAATTGCTACGGAATTCATATTTAAAAATTTGCACTTTTTCCAAATATTGAAACCAATATATCTCCATCGATATAAGGTCAAATGGAGTGATTCAAAAGTCTAACTTTACTGGAATTTCATAAGGAATCCATTGGATGCATCAAAAGCGAGTTTCGAGATTGTATGGCACATGAAACGAGGAAGAACAGCTGGGCAAAAAATATTTAATATAAGAGGTTTGTTCATTTGGTCATATTTTGAGTTGGGGAGCTCGGATTTAGGCAATTTTGAGGTGATTTTCATCATATAGATTGGGGTAAGTGGTCTATACTCCATTTTGGTTATATTTCATGAATCTATTTTTATTTTTGGTAATTGGATTGTGAATTTTAAAGAGAAAATTGGGGATTTTTTCCCAATGTTCTATAGTGTAAACTTTTGAGTTTTGAATATCGATTCGGAGTCGGATTTAGGTGAAACTAGTATGGTTAAACTCATAATTGAATGAGTTGGCAGATTTTGTGAGTTTCGTCGGGTTTTGAGGTGCAAGATCGATTTGTCTTTTTGGCTGACTTTGAAATTTGATTAAATATTCGACCTTTATCATTTCGAATTGTTTCATTAGGCATTATTTGATGTTCTTGAGTTACTTTTGGCTAGTTTTGAGCCATTCAGAGGTTGGTACGTCTGCGATGGCATTTTTGGAGTATCGTTTTGCTTTCTCTGTAAGGTCCTGTGAAATCCCTCAAAAACTTGGATCCCGTGGTGCCAAGTTAGGATCGTGTGTTAGAAATTAGTAAATATGCTTCGCGGTGAGATTGCTCGCCGCGGCGCGGACCTTTTTGGATTGAATGATGTATTAAAAAGTCAAGAATAAGTTTCCAGAAAAATGCAAGAAATGCGGTCGCATAATTAAAATGCGGACCGCATACCTGCCGAAGAGTGAGGCAGAATGTTGGATGAAACTGAAGTCAGAAATGCAGTCGAAATGCGGTCGCATAATCAAAATGCGGACCGCATAAGTCGTCGCATATTTTCCTTTGAATTTGCGAAGGTCAGTTCTGCGGTGCACTTTGCGACCGCAGAACACGAATACGGACCGCATTATTACCGCAGACCGAGTCAGAATGTTTAGTTTTTGGGGGAGCATTCTGCGGTCCATTATGCGGACCGCATGTTAATTCCGCGGTTGCAGATGTGACCGCATAGTTGACTCGGGGCTCCAATTTTCTAATTTTTAACCCGATTTCTCTATCCATATAACCGGGGTATTAGCTCATTTTGAGCATTCATCTGAGCAATTCTAGAGAGAGGAAGAGGTTCCTTAGAGAGGGAAAGTCTCTCATCAAATTATTCTATAAGATTGGGCTAAATCATTGAAGAAA
>MU687160.1:41772-65698 GCA_026770625.1 Nicotiana glauca
AATTCTCAATTTTAATCTGAAATTTATTGCTCAATAGATTGAAGCACTAAGAGTTCCAGAAATTTGTAAAAGAGTAAGGGACAACTCTATTGAGGTATGTATGGCTAAAACCCCCTTTTATTAGAAATCGAGCTCCGTTGGTGCTTACGAACATGTGGTAAGAGTTGAATTAGCTAGTGTATTGATTGTTATTGCAAAATTAAGTGATTTACATATATCTATACATATTCGTAAAGGATGTGCCTCAAAGTGAACAACGTGCCAATCTTGATAATTAGAGAATGATGAAAAGTATAAATTATTAGTTGAAATACTTGGGCTATAAGTCGACATTGAAACAAAGGATTTTTCATGCTAGCTATGTGCTCATTTATCTGTGATTTCTAACCTGAATTATCCTTGATATGTGCGGGATAGATATCTGAAGGTGTTGACTGCTGAGAATTGAGTAATACCTCCAATGAGGTGACCTAGCCGGTCGGGTCGTGATCGGACAACATGCCGCACACATGGTGGTAATGTGCCGATATTGGATTTCGGATAAGGGAAATGGAATATTGATTGTGAGTAATATCTCCAATGAGGTGACCTATCCGGTCGGGTCGTGACCGGACTCCGCTCGAGATAGCGGTGATGATGAGAACAGTGGTGAACATGTGACAGAATTGCCTTGATCGGTGTTGTGGAAATTGTATGAAATATTATGTGAATTGTTTCTTTGATTTGCCCATATTAATTGATTGTATCTATTTGATAGTTCTTTCTAGTAAAGTGGTGTTTAGTTATACATACCAGTACAATTCAAATGTACTGACGCCCCTTTTGCTGGGGGCGCTATATTCGTATTATGATTGTAGGTAGCTCCATAGCAGACAATGCAAACCATGTGTAGCGGAGCGTTCATCTACTCGAAGTCACGGTGAGCCCCTTATTCTTCCATGGGGCTGCATGGTGTATCTTTTGTAATTACAATTTTTTTTCATTTTGAGGTATAGCCGGAGCCTTGTTGCTGGCATAGTCATGCTTATGTGTTGTATCTTTAGAGGCTCCAAAGAAACTAGTGTGGGTTGTGTACGGGTTTCGGGGAGTCCCCTCTGTGTATATGTTGTAATCCTAACTTGTGGTCTCCTTAAGCCATGACTCTAATAGAATCCATGAAGCTAACTTATGAACGGTAAAATATCATGATATGAAATGAACTAGTAATGTGGTATACCCCGTGTATTATCGTTCAAATTAACCAAAGGCATGAGTTCCGCATTCATAATGAGTTGGGGTAGAAAGCGTTCGGTAAGGCTTGCTCAGTCGGGTTCACTTGATTGAGCGCCGGTCGCGCCTCCCGTGGTTGGGGTGTGACATTTTCGGTATTGGATTTGGCTTGTTCGAGGTAAGTAATACTTTTAATCTTGTTGCTGAGGGTATGAAACCTCAAATTACATGTTATGTGATTGATGTTGAGGTTATGTACATGCTAGGTCACGTGCGTGTGGGCGTGCACCATGTGGATTGTGATTTAGTAGATTCCATGGAATTATGTAGTTATCTTATTGGAATATTTTTAACGTACTATATATGTTGGAGCACTTGAGCTGTAATTTATGCTAGAAATCATATTTAGGTTATATGTTGTTACTATTGGGGCCCATAATGGTCGTTGTTTGCTATTGAGTTATTTGCTTAATTGCATTTATATATTTAGTCACATTCATCTTTACGTATCATATTCTAGTCTTTGTTATCATATATTGTGACATCATGTATCACTAATTAGGGATGCTTAGCATAATCGGGCTACATCCTATAGCAGGCTTTATTAATTCATGCAAGGATTTGTCTTATTATAGCGCTTGCGCTAGATCGGTCCCTCTGTAGTCTGCATATCCATAGTGGGCATGATTGCTATCAATTGTTTATATTTAGGATGGATCTGCGATGGTTCATTTACATCTGGGCTAGATCTGTCATGGTTCAATTGCATTGGGCCGGATCTACCCTAGATTTACTATGTTTGGGCTTGATCTGCCCTATATAGTACGTAGTGTCTAAGTGCGCTTAGTATTGAGCATGGGTGATTGAGAATATGAGACAGAGAGATTGAGTACTCTTAGAATTTGAGTACATGAGTTCATCAATGATATGCATTATATTTGACATGCGTACTTGAGATACATGCATATAGATGTATTTACTCACGCTACCCAGTTTTGGTGAAATTCATGATTTCACTTGCATATTGACATGTAGGCATACACATGTACTTTCCTCAAGCTATCTGAAAGTGAAACATCTTATTTATTATTGAAAGGTTTTTGGAAAACTTACAGTTTTCAAACTTACTCATATGTTTTTTGGTGTTTTCGGTGAAAGATTTGGGATATACTATTATACTTGAAAAGCATGCCTATTTTCCGTAACGGTGAATGAGTTGAGCATCTTATCTCTGAGTTATTTCTTGTAGCATTTTTATATTGTTATGAGCCGTGACTAGTTTTTGGAGTTGGACCTTGACCCTTGTCCTAGCTCTCCTCTACTTTCAACCTAAGGTTAGGTTTGTTACTTATTGAGTACATGGGGTCGGTTTTACTCATACTACAGTTTTGTACCTTGCTTGTAGATGTTGGATGTTGAGGTTGCTGCGTACAGTGGGAGCTAGATTTAAAGAAGTACCTGTGTTACACTTATGGCTATCACTTGTCCGTGGTAGCATTAGATCTGAACTCTGTTCATATACATTTCAAATAGATGTTGTAATTATTTCAATTCAGTTTTTGTAAAAATGTAAATTTTAGAAGCTCATGATTTGTACTGGCAGTCCTTTGAAAAACCTTTGTGTAATAGTTCAGTTGTATTATTATTTCTTCTCTTAATAAATCTCATTTGAACTTGTTTATTGTTAACTGGTTTACCTGGCGGGTTGGGTTATGTGTCATCACGACTAGTTTGATTTTGGATCATAAAAAGTTTGTATCAGAGCTATAGGTTCATAGTTTCTATGAGTCATGAAAAAGTGTCTAATAGAGTCTTGCGGTTCGATATGATGACATCCATACCCATCTTCGAAAGGCTATAGGGCATTAAGGATAAACTTTCTATCTTTATTTTCTTATCATGAAGAATTGATTCAGTTGAAAGCTTAACTCTTTGAATTCCTTCCATGTACTCGTATGTGCATGTGAGAGCTCGGTATCAGATGTTCATTGACGGCTTGTGATTCCTTGGATGAGGTGCGAGATGTGATATTGGTGTGTTGATGATCGGCTAGTATGGAGGACTTGAGGCTAGGTTTTGTTTGTAGCTTGAGCACAAGGATTTCGATTGTGTGAGCACGTGCTTTTGGACTTATAGGTCCGGTAGTGTCCCTATTAGTGGAATTTATGGCTCGATGAGTGGTTGGATGTATGTATGATGAGTATGATCTGACTGCGAGATTGATGTGCCGGAGAATTTTGGCATATTTAATACCAATTGCTTAGATTATAGCTCGTTTTAAATGCAATTATCTTTTATACTTATGTAATTTTAATGTTTTGCAGTA
The DNA here is from genome assembly GCA_026770625.1 of Nicotiana glauca. Taxonomy (NCBI): domain Eukaryota; kingdom Viridiplantae; phylum Streptophyta; class Magnoliopsida; order Solanales; family Solanaceae; genus Nicotiana; species Nicotiana glauca. The sequence continues at coordinate 45,308 of MU687160.1, forward strand.
TATGAGGCTTAAGGACCCAAAACATGAAAACAAAATCAAAAAGCCGCAAAAGGACATGAAAAAAGCAAAATGTGATCGCAAATCCAACATGCGCATCACATATTGCTCAGAGGGCCCGCAAAGTTCAATAGTCTGTTTGTCCAAATTCAAGCGCAAGAAATGCGGTCCATTATGCGACCGCATAACAGGTTTGTAAGCCGCATATAGGATCGCAAAACCCCTTGTAGAAGTTGCTGATGTCTGAAATGCGATGACATTATGCGGTCGCAAATCAACAATGTAGACCATGTAACCAAAATACGACGTGTACCTGAGAACTAGGGTTTAGAAGATGCGGACCGCATGTCTATTATGCGATAGAAATACGGTCACATAATTAACTTAAAGGGGCATTTTGTCCGAAATTGGTATCGAGTTTTAGCCCACTATAAATATATTTATTGGGGTTTTGTGGGGGTAGCTTGTCTGGTTTTTGAGCTACATTCTGACCTTTGAATATTTGTCTCTTTTGGAAGCTTTAGGAGTGAAGAATCTTGCACTTTGTAAGCTTCATGGCATTTAATATTCTCATCTTTTTGTATTTTAGCACGAGTAGCTAGCTTTAAATACTAAGTTTGTGGACCCTAAATGGGTGTTATGTTAATGGGTGTTTATATATATATATATATATATATAATGGTTTGTTGATATATATTTATTTGTCATTTTTCATTTATTGTTGATGGTTGCAATCATTAACAACTGCCATTAAACTTTCTCTTTGTCTGGAAAAGTGAGCTAGGGTTTCATGGAAGTAAATATTAAAGACTCAAGACTTTAAACCTTTATTAATAGAATCGCTTAGGAATAAGTGAGTTTTATTTGGCATAAATTGATTGCTCTTAATTGCAACTCTTTTATATTTGGAACAATCATAAAGAGAAAATACTACCCAACTATTGGAAAATATTGGGTAGTCATTTAGAAATTATTTGTATATCTAGAGGATCTTCCATTAGAAATATATCATATTAACACAGATAGAATTACATTTCATCGAAGGGGACACAACCGTGGTTTTCTTAATCAAATTATTTACATTCTCAAAGTTACAATTAGTTATCTCTTCAATTCACAATCATACTGTTCTCTTGTTACAATTAACGGAATAGAATTACGACCTAAGTCAAGTAGCAGACTACTTAAGTAACATATCCTCGCCTATTCCATGTGGGATTCGACCCCAACCTTGTTGGGTTACTATATTTGACTCTGACCGCCTTACACTATTTAATTAAAGTGTAATTTGAGTGTATCAAATTTTGGCAACGTTGCTAGGGAATACAGTTTTGAAATTACTAATTAGTGTGTGCTTTACTTTTCGTCTTATTCTATTCCATCACACTTTGATTGTTTTGCTTGGTGTTGATCAGAAGACATGGAAGAAAATCCTTTTGCAGACATAGATGAGTACATTGAGGATACAAAGGCTATTGTACCTCCGGTTGTAGGTGCTGCAACTTTCAAGGTGGAACATGGTTTAATCTTAATGCTCAAAGGAGGGGTTTTTCAGGAATTGCACTGATGATTATCCGACACAACATCTTAGAAACTTTTTGGGTGTGTGTGCGATGCATAAGCAGAACAACATCTCAGATGATGCCCTAAGGTTGAGGGTGTTCAAGTACTTACTAGTTGGGGCCGCAAGTAAATGGCTTCAAAATATGCCACCAAATTCCTTTCGTTCTTGGCCTGAACTTTTCCGAACATTCTTAGCTAAATGGTTCCCGGAAAGAAAGAAATTGGAGCTTCAGGATAAAAATTTCTTTTTCAAGAAACTACCGAGAGAACATCTACATGAGGCACGAAATCGATTCAAGTTATACTTGGTGAGGTCGCCCAATCATGGTTTTCCGGATTCTATCTTGTTGAAGAAATTCTACATGGGTTTAGATGCTACGAACCAATCTATAGCCAAGAATGCAGCTGATGGTTCTTTTATGGACAGGACATTCGCAAGGATCACACAAATCATTGACAAAATAGCACAACATAATCAAGCTTGGCACTTCGAGGACACCACAGATATAATTGTATATGGTTCTCCCTCCTTGACCCACACAATTACGGAGAATCAAGAGAGAGATCAAGTAATCACAGGGCTTTCCACCAATGTCAACATGTTGACAAAGATGTTCACTAAAAGCCAAACGAAGAAGGTAAATGTGGTGGAGGATGCACAACCCATATCAAATGAAGACTTTGAGGAAGCAATCTATGTCAACAATTCTCAAGGAGGATATTAAAGGCAACAATACCATAGTCAAGGACAACAAAATCAACGGAGGCCTAACCCGTAAGGGCAAGGTAACCAACAGTGGTGAAATGACCAAGGTAGCTCAAATCAAGGAAATTAGAATATCCACAACAACTACTTCTCAAATCAGAGTTCAAACCCTTATGTTCCACCAAAGGGTCAATATTCAAATCAAGGTTCCTCAAGTGATTCCAAGTTGGAAAGCATGCTTGAACGGGTATTGCAAAATCAAGAGAGGTCCGACACTTCTATGAGGAATATGACTGAGCTTGTGGATTCTCATACCACATCCTTTCAAAAATTAGAGATGCAAATGAGAGATCTTTCTAGGGAACAAAATTCGAAGCAAAAAAGTGACACTTCCAAGTGACACAATTGCGAACCCAAAGGTAGTGGGAGTGGTCCAACTTCTCTTTGAATGGAAATTACTACTCGGAGTGCGAAGGTACTTCAAGGAGAGAACGAACAAGTGATTGAAGTGTAAGAGTCCAAACAAGAGGTTGAGGCACAAGTTGAAGAGCCAATTGTTTTTGAAGCAAAAAGGGTTCTAGAAGAGTTGAAAGTGCAATTAGTAAACCAGGTAGAGTTAAAGGAAAAGGTAAAAGAGACACCAAAAACCCTACCACCTATTCATAGACCTCCTCCTCAATTCCCTCAAATATTTTCTAGGAAGGTTGATGACAACAAACTTGAAAAGTTGTATGACATTCTCGAGCAGTTATCGGTGAATATTCCATTCATGAAAGCATTTCAAGAGATGCCAAGTTTTGCTAAATATTTTAAAGACTTGATTACCAAGAAGAGAACCACCAAGAATGACGTGGGAATGTGACTCACCGGGTTAGTTCTATAATTGCAACATCCACCGTTCAAAATAAAGAAGACTCGGGAGCTTTCACCATTCCATGTAATATTGGGGCACGTGATTTTGCAAGAGCCCTTTGTGATAATGGGGCTAGCATCAACTTAATGCCTCTTGCCATTTACAAGCAAGTAGGGTTAGGTATGCCAAGGCCCACAAGTATGAGATTGCAATTGGCCGATTTTTCCATAAAGAGACTGGTGGGAATTGTCGATGATATGCTTGTGAAAGTGGGAAAGTTTCATTTACCCGCTTGTTTCATAATCCTTGGTTGTGCAGTTGACAAAGAGATCCCTATCATCTTGGGGAGACCATTCTTTGCCGCAGGAAGAGCACTAATGGATTCAGTACGGAATGAGATCAAATTCCATATGAATGATGAAGAGTTTACATTTCAAGGAAGCAAAGGTATAAAAATACCACATGAATATGTAAGCATCTCGGTGATCAATGTTATTGATAAGTGGAAGATGCAGTTGAAATGAAGATGGAAGAACAATGCCTTGGTGAGGCGTTTGCCACTATTTTGGTAAACTTGGACGATGAAGATATGGAGGGGTATATCGAATCAGTCAATGCATTGGAAGGTCTTGGTTCCTATACTTATGCTTCAAAGAAACTCTCTCTCAACTTACAGAATAGAGCTACTCCTCCCGTAAAGCCTTCCATTATTGAGCCACCGCAACTAGAGCTCAAACCACTTCCACCATACGTAAGGTACAAATTTCTTGGCTCAAATGACACTCTGCCGGTAATTGTTTCTTCTTTGTTGAATGATGTGCAGGTAGAGAAAGTGTTGAATGTGTTGAAGAAGCATAGGCAAGCTATTGGATGGACAATTGTGGACATCGAGGGGATTCCCACCGGAATTTGTGAATACAAGATCCAATTGGAGAATGAGAGTAAACCAAGTGTGTAGCATCAACGAAGGTTAAACCCTTCCATGAAAGAAGTGATAAATAAAGAAATCATCAAGTGGTTGGATGTCAGGGTAGTCTACCCTATTGCCGATAGTTCTTGAGTGAGCCCAGTGTAATGTGTGCCAAAAAAGGGAGTTATGACAGTGATTGAAAATGATAAAAACGAGCTCATCCCAACAAGAATGGTGACCAAATGGAGGGTATGTATGGATTACCGGAAGCTAAACAGTGATAGATGCAAGGACCATTTCCCTATGCCTTTTATTGATCAAATTCTTGATCGGCTAGCAGGAAGGCCATTATATTGCTTCTTGGATGGATACTCCGGCTATAATCAAATCAACATTGCATTGGAACATTAGGAAAATACAATATTCACTTGTCCATATGGGAAGTTTGCATTTAGCCGGATGCCATTTGGGCTATGCAACACTCCAGCCACTTTCCAAAGGTGTATGATGTCAATATTCTTCGATATGGTGGAGGATTTCTTAGAGGTATTCATGGATGATTTCTCGGCCATGGGTGGTTCTTTTAAGCATTGTCTAGAAATCCTTAAGCAACTGCTTAAGAGATGTGAAGAAATAAACCTTGTGCTAAATTGGGAAAAATGCCACTTCATGGTGGACGAGGGCATTATTTTAGGCCACAAAATTTCCAAACATGGCATAGAAGTTGACCGGGAAAGATCGAGATCATTTCCAAGCTTCCACCACCTACTTCAATTAAAGGTGTTCGAAGTTTCTTGGGGCATGCCGAATTCTATATGCGTTTCATCAAGGATTTTTCCAAAATTGAAAATCCCATATGCAAACTCCTTGAGAAAGATATTTTTGACGAGAAGTGCCTCAAAGCCGTTGAGGAATTGAAAAAAGCTCACCACGACACCTATTATTGTCACACTCGATTGGTCTCTTCCATTCAAACTCATGTGTGATGCTAGTGGTATAGCTATTGGGGCAGTGCTTGGACAACATCATAAGAAGGTTCTCCACCCGGTCTATTATGCAAGCAAGACACTCAATGGCGCGCAAATGAACTATACGGTGACTGAGCAAGAACTTCTTGCCATTGTCTATGCATTTGAGAAATTCCGGGCTTATTTGTTGGGATCCAAGTTAATAGTGTACACAAACCAAGATGCTCTTCGCTACCTTATGGAAAAGAAGGATACAAAGCCTAGGTTGATTCGGTGGGTCCTATTGTTGCAAGAATTTGACTTTGAAGTCAAAGATCAAAAAGGGACAGAAAATCAAGTGGCGGATCATTTACTGTGACAACCCGACCCATCGTCTCATGAGAACTGCTCCGTTTCCCCCCATTTCCTGCTTCGTTATGCTTCATTATCAGTTTTTTGTGTGAACGATTTGAATTGGGTTAATTTTTGGAAGGAAATGAGACACTTAGTCTTTTTAAGGAAGGCTTGTTTTGGAAAAGTCAACCAGATGTTGAACTATGAGTTAGAGGGCCCGGAGGTGGATTTCGACGATTCGGTTAGCTTCGGGGGATGATTTGTGACTTAGGAGTGTGATCGAAAGTGATTTTGTAGGTCCGGTGCAGAGTTAGGCTTGAATTAGCGAAGTTAGCATTTTGGCAATTTCTGGTTAATAGGTGAGATTTTGATCCGAGGGTCGTAATGGAATTTCGAAAGTTGCACTAGCTTCGTTAGGTGATTTGGGATGTGTGTGTAAAATTTTAGGTGATTCGGAGGTGATTTGGTTGAGTTTTTGATCGACTGCTTGTTTCGGAAGTTTTGGAAGAACTTAGGCTTGAATTTGATGCGAATTGATGATTTTAGTGTTGTTGGATGCGTTTTTAAGATTAGAACAAGTTTGAATAACATTGTAGGATGCATTGGTATTTTTGGTTGACGTGGTTGACGTCCCGGGGGCCTCGGGGTGAGTTCGGATGGTTAAACAGAGAGTTTTGGAATTTTTTATGTTGCTAAGTCTGCTGGTATTTGGTATTTTCACACCTGCGGTTATGGGACCGCAGGTGTGGTCACGCAGAAACGGAGGAGGAAGTCGTAGAAGCAAGTCTTGGACCCAGGGCAAGTTCCACAGAAGATGAAGTATGGACCGCAGAAGCGCTCTCACTGGTGTGATTTCAGGGCTGCAGAAGTGGTCGAGGCCTTTAAGTGGAAAACCGCAGAAGCGGTATAATGGCCGCAGAAGCGGTCCCGCATAAGCGGAGACGAGACCACAGAAGCGAGAAGCCTGGGCAGAATATTAAATCAGTCTTCTTCGCGAATTTTTTAAAGAGTAACCTATTTCACTTCGAACTTGGAGAGTTTTTGGGCGATTTTGAAGAGGGTTTTAAGGACTTTGATCAGGTATGAATTCTTGGACTTAAAATATGATTTTATGGTGTAAATACATATATTAGAGCGAAAAACTCAAGGAATTAATAGGCAAAATGGTGATTAGGGCTTGAAACTTAAGAGAGTTAAAATGAGGATTTGAGGGGTCATTTGGACTCCGATTTTTGTAAATTTATATGTATAGACTCATGGAGAGATAAGGAATCCATTGATGTTAAATTTTCTAAATTTCGAGAAGTTGGCCCGGGGCTCGGGTTTTGGCAAATTTTGTGATTTTTAATGTTTTCTTATTCTTTTCGATTGGGTTATATTCCCTTAGCCTATTGTGATGTATTCGTTCTGATTTTGGATAGATTCGATGTGCATGGAGGCCAATTTAAGGGGCAAAGGCGTAGCGAGCTAGACATTTGGCTGGCTTGAGGTGAGTAATGATTGTAAATGGTATCCTGAGGGTTTGAAACTCCGGATTTACAGACCGTAGTGCTATATTGAGATGACTTGCACGCCGGATAGCAATCATGGGGTAGAGCACCGTTGGGGATTATGACTTGGTCCATCCCGATTGTTGATTTTACCGCATATTTGGCTGAAACTTATTTGATATTATTATGATTTAGGCTGATTGCAGTATTTGGGCTTCGTGCCAATTATTTGAACACTTCGGGGATTTTATCACTGTTTCCCCACAATTTGACATACTACATGAACTCAGTCCTCTTGATTATAATATTTTACAAACTCATCCATTTTAACTGAACTTTGAGACTTAAATGATATTTTCCACTGTTATTTGGGCTGAGCACTACTATTTTACTGATGCCCGAGGGGCTTATGATGTTTTATGGACTGAGTGAGGCTGAGGGCCATAATTGAGTATATGTCGAGTGTATTGTGAGGAGGCTTTCAGGCCTCGATTGTTATGTGAGGAGGCTTCTAGGCCTCGAGTATGATGTGAGAAGTCTTTTAGGCCTTGTTTTATATGCCACGAGGTGGCTTGATATTGCGCTTGGGCCGTAAGGGGCCCCTCTCGGAAGGAATTCCATTAATTACTGGCCGTTTTGATCCTTTGGAACAACTCGATGAATTTAGTAGATCGTTTCAGACGAAAGGTATAAGATTAGCAAGCAAATGCTTATGTTGTTCGGGGCATGATAAATAAAGTATTGATCACCTCTTCATCAAGAGTGAGCTTCCTATGGAGGTTTGGAACCATTTCGATTGCCTTTTAAATATAAGATTCTTCCAAACGGATTCCATTCAGTCCCGGCGGTTTAAAAGATCTCGCAGGAAATCCCAAGTTGGCTACGTCACGTCTATGCTTACTATCTTTTTAGTTTGGGAACTCTGGAAGGAAGGTAAGTCTGCACACCCATAGTGAGCGCCGTCGATGATAAATAAATGGAGCGGGCTGCACGCCGCAGCGGTTACTATATGATACTGTTCTGAGAGTGATTTGAGAGAGAGAGCCCGAGGGGCTGAGAGTGTTTCTGAGAGTGAGTTAAGGGGCTAGTAATGTTTTGAGATGTTGCATGAGGGGCGAACTCTTATGTACGCATCTTGCATATTTATTTGCCTTTTTACCTGTTACACTGTGGTATTTGTGCCCGAGGGGCGTATTTTTTTATGCTTATCAGCACTAACTGTTTTGAAATCATTTCGTAAATGTTGAAAGGATCATTTTCAAAAGAGATTTAAACTGAGTCAAGATATTTCTAAAGATTTCATAGCTTTCACTATTTCTCAGAGAATTGTACCCGGCTTCTATACAACATTTGGTTGCTTTACGTGATTTCTTACTGCTCACCTGTTATTTACCTTTATTACTCACTGAGTTGGAGTACTCACTTTATTCCATGCACCTTGCGTGCAGTTGCAGGTATTTATTCACCCAGCAGCGGCTACTGGCTGGGTGGAGGCCGAGTTGTAGATGTTTAGCGAGGTGACTGCCAGCATTCGCAGCACCATTATCATTCTATGTTATTCATTATTCCTATTCAATGTATTTTTAGACTTGTAAAGTGGAATTGCATTCTTATAGATGCTCGTGACTTGTGATGCCCCGATTAGGGCTGTGTTGGGTTGTACTTCCGTTAATTAATATCATTAAGTCATATTTTTGCTATTCATTTATATTTTGAAAGAGACGAGTTGGGTTAGTTAGCTGGCCTTGTCTTAACGAGAGGCGCCATCACGACCAGTGCGGGGTTTGGGTCGTGACAAGTTGGTATCAGAGTCAGGTTACTAGGTCTCACGAGTCATGAGCAGGTTTAGTAGAGTCTCGCAGATCGGTTCGTAGACGTCTGTATTTATTCTCGAGAGGCTACAGAACCTTTGGGAAAACTTTATATTTTTGAATTCTTATTGTGCGTCCTTGATTCATCTTGAAAAGAAACTGTTAAAATTCCTTCCATGCGTTTGTGTACGCGCATGAACTCTCAGTATCAGATGTGCCTTGGTGGCTTGTGATTCCCCGATCGAGGGGTGAGATGTAATCTCTGTGAGTTTATGTTGGGCCAGTCTAGAGGACTTGAGGCCGGATCTTTGCCTATGGCTTAAGCACTGAGGTACTGATTGTGTGAGTAAGTGTTTTGAACTTATGTGTTCGATATGGTCCCTATTAGCGGGAATGGTGGTTGGATAGCTATGTGATGAGTATGTTAATACTGCGAGATGTATCTATATGACTTGGTAGCGACGAGGAAGCCTGTTGGATAATAGATGAACTATTAAGTTTTTGATTTCTACTGTGATTGGAAGTGTAGCACCGAGTTATGGGCGTGTGGAGAATCTTTTCGTGTCCCCTAGTTGGGAGTGAAATAAATTTTATGTTGCGGTATAAGTTCAGACTCAAGAAGATTAATTGGCTTTGTAATGTGTATGACAGTGGAAGGTATACAGAAATGTTATATTAAGGCGAAGTAGGTGGGTTATCTCTTGCGGAGTGTCCCGAGGTGGTGTGATCCTTATGTGTATGTTACAAGATCTCATGTATAATAGAGGGGTACATGTTGAAATTTGAAATTTTGGATTTGCTGAAGAGAGCGGGCTTCACTATTGCGGGGTTGAATGCGAGATTTGCGAAGATTTACAGTACTGGATGATCTGAGTTTCACAAACTTGTAAATGGTTTGAGATTAAGCTCACCATGGTATTGTGGCATCAATAGAGCAAAAATGTTATGAGTTGTTGGGAGTGTTTTGATCCATGGCTTTGAGCCAAGTTGGGGAGCTTGCTATTAATTAGCTAATCGTACAGTTATGTGCTATGTTGGTTCCGGTTCGAGGCATGCTGGCGAATCAGTTCTGGCTGCGGAAATTGAGTCGAGGATGGCACGAGTGAAGGAAAATTTTGATAGAGGTTACATGGTGCTTCGTAGATGTGTGAGAATCACAGGATGTCTTAAGCTGTAGTTAGTAAGGAATGCTCGGTGCATGGAGCAGGAAGATGTTTGTTTGTATTAGGATGAGGTCATATCCTATGGTGTCAGAGTGCTAATGAGGCACATGTGGTTATGTTCATTTGATCAGGTGAATTGCAGTTCGAATAAGAAGTAAATGACTCTCGAGAATGTTGTTAATGTGTTCAAGATTCTACATGTAACAATCAGGTGTCTTAAGATTGTGTATGTGGTTAGACACTGTGTTTTCATTAGAACATGTCAAGACTTGAGGTATTTTATGTTAATTATGGCATTCTATGTATCAGTATCGGGAAATTAAAGGTAACGAAATTAGATTCGCAGGAAGTTCTTCAGAGTAAAACATTCTAGAATGTTGTGTTTTTGGGAACACTTGAGAGTGTACTCAGTGGCCTATGGGTCTTAGACAGTGTGGTCTTATGCTTGGGTCTCATGTAGTAAGCCTGGGTTGAGGCATTGTGGTGCTACAGCAAGAGGGAGTATCAAGTTGATAACGAATCAGAAGGGAAATTAGATAGATGAAATAGCTTGATAGTAGGCCGAATCGGTATGGTAAGGATATGATTAATTTCTTTGTATGTGTTCGAGGTAATGAGCCCTTACAAGTATTTTGCAGCAAAGCTCTTGAGTTCTGACAGCTTGCTTAGCTTGGTTTGGATAGAAGGATTCAGTCCTAGCAGTTTAGCTTGTGCAAATGTAATTGGGAGAAGGTTCTTGTTGGGTTTTAATATGGTTTGGAGATGTAAATTTTTTATGGGCATGCGGAGCACGAAATGTGTAATGATTTTCTTCCAAATGGGATCAGTGGAAGTTCTTGGCTAGATGAGTTACAATTCAGTTCTGAAAAGAAGTTCATAAAATTCTTAGGCAACGGGTAGCCTCAGGTAATCGAGGAAATAGTACTGCTAATTGGAAGTGATTTGACGAGAGTATTTGTCTCGGAAAAGGGTAATGTGATCAAAATGATGATACTTCGGTAGTATTGCGGCACTTTCTTGTTGGTTCGACTGGTAATATTGGGTTGCTTGGTGGCACAAGGAAATTTTAGACTATCTATCATGGGATGATCGAGTATTAAAGGTGTGGCATGTGTTCGGATGGCGAAATTGTGGTATGATATGATGATTCATGTGTTGAGTGTATGTGGAGATAGAAGTTCTCATATTCATGCTATGATATGGTATGTTAGATTCGGATAGGATGTTGGGGTGTAGACTGGTTGTCTCAGTGTTGGGTCATTCTGGACTATTGCGCTATGGGTTGTGCCAGAAACACCACTAGTTGAGTGGCGAGGTTCGTCGGATTATGTTCTAGCAGAGTGGCGTATATTTCAAAGACCAGCGGACGGCTGTAAAAGGTTGCTTTTCTTAATTGGGCCTTCGTGATGGATGTCAGTGCAGAGGTTTCTGCCATTCATTCAGTTACGGAGTTGAGGGACTTTTCAGATGTATTTCTTGTGGCCGGACATGTCGCCAGATGAGGTTGTGAATTTCGGTATTGATTTGGTTCTAGGAACCATACCGTATGGCCACGGTAGGAGCTGTAGTAGTGGAAGGAGCAGCTTCAGGCTTACTGGATGATTGGTTCATTGGCAAGTCAATGTGGATGTGTGTTCTAGCTTGAGTCGGCTTGGTTGGCCCCGAAATTTTATTGTTGAGGGATAGGTTGATTCGATCGTTAGTGAACTTGTTAGTTATCTGGGGAGATCTATGATTTGCTATTGTGCTACGAGACATTATAATTCTTTGGTTATGGGAACACATGGTGCGGTTCTATTGGGTATTCATAGTGAAAGTCGAGCAGGAAGAGTAATTGGGTGTTGCTCGGTGATTGATGTACCGGTTATGTTCTATCATGCTTTCATGGCGTATGTTATTTGTTTCACCATGGGTGTAATGATTTTCTTGGGTTCCAGACATCAAATTGTGCTTGGCTATCGATTTTGTGCCTAGTGACTTGAGATGTTTAATGTGTAACAGTGTTTGGATATGATCGCGCATTGTAGCGAGGCCACGTGGAGATATGACCTTTCGGGGTAGATTCAGGTGTTCTATTTCTATGATGTGAGACGGGGTCTTAGCCTTGTGTTGTGATGGTACCGATGATATTGAGGTACAACTCTTTCGTTTGAGTTATTTTTTTTCCAAGGTTTGAGTATGTTCAGACAGTTTCTTATTGGTGCGCGTATTATGTTAGTCATGGCTTAGGCTTGTATTGAGGTGTCATATCACCAGAGTGATGTGTTGGATTTGAGGTGATCGTTGGGGTCACTGATGGATAAGAACAGATTTGATTTCAGCTTGTTAGAAGGATAATATCGAGGTTCAGCTCGGAATCTGCTGTGGTATTAGTCAAAAGAGAAGTAGCTTCATGAATGGTTGATCTGAGAAAATGATTTTGATTTCTTGCGTGTTTCATTTATCGTGGGCAGTATATGAAAGTGTTGGAATAAGACCTTAGTTGATAAGAGGTTTTATACCGATATTCGGGTGTTGTAGGCAACTGCTGTGAATAGAAGTTATCTTTTCGAGTGTTTGGGTTATGTGGTATATCATATGATTGCACGTGAGGTTGCAGGTATGGGTTATTACAGCTGGTTCGGGCTTATTCTGAGCATAGATGTGAGGTTCTAATCTTGTGTATGATTTCAGAAAGTGCAATGTGGTTCTATGGTTATGGACTAGATGGATTGTGAAAGTTCAGCTATGTTATGTTATCGGACCTATGCGAGATAGGGTGACGCGGGATCACCCTCGGGTATATGCTTGGTAAGGTCATTCAGCTATTGGTTGGCTTCTAGCACAACTCTTAGTACACTCGAGGACGAGCGTATGTTTAAGTTGGGGGGATGTGATGACCCGACCCGTCGTCTCATGAGAACCGCTCCATTTCCCCCCATTTCCTGCTTCGTTATGCTTCATTATCAGTGTCATGTGTGAACGAGTTGAATTGGGTTAATTTTTGGAAGGAAATGAGTCACTAAGTCTCTTTAAGGAAGGCTTGTTTTGGAGAAGTAAACTGGATATTAACCTATGAGTTAGAGGGCTCGGATGTGGATTCCTACGATTCGGTTAGCTTCAGGGGATGATTTGTGACTTAGGAGTGTGATCGGAAGTGATTTTGGAGGTCCGATGTAGAGTTAGGCTTGAATTGGTGAAGTTAGCATTCTGGTGATTTCCGGTTGATAGGTGAGATTTTGATCCGAGGGTCGGAATGGAATTCCGAGAGTTTCAGTAGCTTCATTAGGTGAATTGGGATGTGTGTGCAAAATTTTAGGTGATTCAGAGGTGATTTGGTTGGGTTTTTGATTGAATGCGTGTTTCGGAAGTTTTGGAAGAACTTAGGCTTGAATTTGATGAGAATTGATGATTTTAGTGTTGTTGGATGTGTTTTTATTATTGGAAACAAGTGTGAATAATATTGTAGGATGCAATGGTATTTTTGGTTGAGGTCCCGGGGGCCTCAGGGTGAGTTCGGATAGTTAAACGGAGAGTTTTGGAATTTTTCATATTGCTAAGTCTGCTGGTATCTGGTATTTTCACACCTGCGGTTATGGGACCACAGGTGCAGTCACGCATAAGTGGAGGAGGAAGTCGCAGAAGCGAGTCTTTGACTCAGGGCAAGTTCCGTAGAAGTGGAAGTGTGGACCGTAGAAGCGGTCCTGCTGGTGCGATTTCTGGGCCGCAGAAGCGATCGAGGCCTTTAAGTGGAAAACCACAGAAGCGGTATATTGGCCGCAAAAGCGGTCCCACATAAGTGGAGACGAGACCGCAAAAGCGAGAAGCCTGGGAAAAATATTAAATTAGTCTTCTTCGCGAATTTTTGAAAGAGTAACCTATTTCACTTAGGACTGGGAGAAATTTTGGGTGATTTTGAAGAGGGTTTCAAGGACTTTGATCAGGTATGAATTCTTGGACTTAAAACATGATTTTATGGTGTAAATACATGGATTAGAGCTGAAAACTCAAGGAATTAATAAGCAAAAATGGTGATTAGGGCTTGAAACTTAAGAGAGTTAAAATGGGGATCTCCGATTTTGGTAAATTGTATATGTATAGACTCGTGGCGAGATAAGGAATCCATTGATGTTAAATTTTCTTATTTTAGAGAAGTGGCCCCGGGTCTCGGGTTTTGGCAAATTTCATGATTTTTGATATTTTTCGATTCTTTTCGACAGGGTTATGTTCCCTTAGCCTATTGTGATGAATTCACTTTGATTTTGGATAGATTCGACGCGTGTGGAGGCCGATTTGAGGGGAAAAGGCATTGCGAGCTAGACTTTTGACCGGCTTGAGGTGAGTAATGATTGTAAATGATATCCTGAGGGTTTGAAACCCCGGATTTGCACACCGTAGTGCTATATTGAGGTGACTTGCACGCCAGATAGCGAGCGTGGGGCAGAGCACCATTGGGGATTGTGACTTGGTCCAGCCCGATTGTTGATTTTATCGCGTATTTGATTGAAACTTATTTGATATTGTCATGATTTGGGCTGATTGCCATATTTGGGCTTCGTGCCAATTATTTGAACCCTTCGGGGATTTTATCACTGTTTCCTCACTATTTGACATGCTACTTGAACTCGGTCCTGTTGTACTGTTTTACAAACTCAGTCATTTTAACTAAACTTTGAGACATAAATGATATTTTCCACTGTCATTTGGGATGATCACTACAATTTTATTGATGCCTGAGGGGCCAATGATGTTTTATGGACTAAGTGAGGACGAGGGCCATACGTAAGGATATGTAAAGTGTATTGTAAGGAGGCTTATAGGCCTCGAGTGTGATGTGAGAAGGCTTTCAGGCCTTATTTTATATGCCACGAGGTGGCCTGATATTGCGCTTGGGCCGTAAGGGGCACCTTCCGGAGTCTGCACACCCCCATTGAGCGCCATCGACAATAAATAAATGTAGCGGGCTGCACGCCGCAGCAGTTACTCTATGATACTGTTCTGAGAGTGATCTGAGAGAGAGAGCCCGAGGGGCTGAGAGTGTTTTTGAGAGTGAGCCTGAGGGGCTGGTACTGTTTTGAGATGTTGCCCGAGGGGCGAACTCTTATGTGCGCATCTTGCATATTTGTTTGCCTTTTTACCTGTTACACTGTGGTATTTGTGCTCGAGGGGCGTATTTTTCTGTGTTTATCAGTACTAACTGTTTTGAAATCATTTCGTAAATATTGAAAGGATCATTTTCAAAAGAGATTTAAACTGAGCCAAGATATTTCTAAAGATTTCACAGCTTTCACTGTTTCTTAGAGAATTGTACCCGACTTTTATACACCATGTTGGTTGCTTTACATGATTTCTTACTACTCAGCTGTTATTTACCTTTATTACTGTGAGCACGTGATTTTTGCCCCAAGCGAATTATTCCAAAATATATGCAAAAATGAGTTTTGTGAGGCAATTTGTTGATAATTATTTGTTTAATAATAACTCATGAAATAAGTAGAAATACTAGGACTTTTTCTAATTTTTGAAAGGAAAAACAAAAAAAAAAATACCATTTTTATACTAATTAGAAAATACCAAAAATAGAAATTAATTACTCTTTAATTTTAGAAAATCAGAAAATTAAAAGGAAATACAAGGAAAATACAAAGAATAAATACAGGAGTAAAACATAAAAAAATACAGAAAAGAAAATAAATAAAAATAGATAATACAAAAATACCAAAAATACAAGGTATAATACAAAGTACAAATACAATATACAAAGAAATTGGGCCAAATAACATATTTCAGTGGCCCAATTGATACAATACATAGATCAAGCCCAAATTAAAATAACCGGTCGTTCTTAAAGCCAAACCAAACGACACCGTTCAAAGAAGATGAATCTGGACCGTTGAAAAAACTGATCAAACGGCCCAGGAGTAACAATGGTTTAATATTAAAACGACGTCGCTTGTTTGAGTTAATCTGAACCGTTGATGACTTTGATCTAAGGGTCACTATTAAATGACCCATTAATCAAAACGATGTCGTAATAGGTTTGATTGAATCTGAGCCGTTGGTACATTTAATCCAACGGTCTCAGATCAATTAGATATTTTAAATACACAAAAAACATAACACATTAATTCATTTCACACCCCTTCGTCCCAAATGAAACCCTAGCCGCCCTATCATCCTCTCCACTATCGCCGGAACCCTACCGGCGATGGTCCACCACCTCCGTCAATCAGTCCGCCCTTAACACCATTTCACCATCTCCCTCTCCTCTATCACCCTATCCTATCAGATCTCCCAAAAGACTACTGGAAAATCTCGAATAATCCAAAAGGTGTCGCCGGAACCCTACTCCGGCGACCACCACTTTTGAACCAGTGTCTGTCGTTAACACCCCTTGACCCTCTCATCGTCCTCTTCAACCCCCACTAGTTAGATTCCCTCGAATCAATCCCAAACCCGTCGAATATCAAAAAGTGTGTCGCCGGAACCCTACTCCGGCGAACACCCCTAGCCCCAAAAAACCACCCTATTAAACCCCTGTCCCTTCCTAAGAGTCTTTCTTACAAAAAGACTCGAAGAGTCTGCTCGAAGATCCAAAAAGCCAAGAAAAATGGTTCTCGAACTTCTGATACTGGAAAATCAAGAAAAGAAAAGAAAAATGAAGAAAAAGATAGAAGAAAGAAAGAAAGAAAAGAAAGAAACAAGAATGAAAAGCTAAGTACCCTAACCCTAATTTTTCTACTTTGCATGTCTCTTTTGATTTTTTCTATTTCTTCTGTTTCTTTGCCTTCCTGAGTATGCTATGAGTTCTATTACATGCTTAGTCATCTTTTGTTTGTGCTTAGTTGTGAAAATCATGACTGTAACTGTGTAATTTCTTGATCTTGTACTTTGGAATCACATGCTTATATGTTTTTCTTTTCTGATAAGGTCTTTAGTTAAATCGCATGCTTTGTAGCCACACTTAGGGTTCTTACTTGATAGGTCGAAATTAATGATTGAGTGTTCTATTAATTTGATTCAACCTATTATCAATTTGTTTCCCTGAATCTTGTTAATTGAGTATTTAATCTTTAATGTGGCTATATCTGTAAGACTGTCTAATGTTGGCTATCTTTGCAATGCAATTTTTACTTTGACCTTTAAGGTTCTGATTAATTAAAGGGTTAGTTGGGTAAATAACAGAAAATACAGGGGTTAAAGGGAAAGGATAAAATGGTATTTTGTAATTAAACTAAAGGGGTAAGGGTATAAAAGGCAATACTGCCTGGCTCGTGAGTAATTAATTGAACAACAAGGGGTATATTGGGTATACTGAAAGGGTAAATGGGTAGAAACTAATAGCAAGTGAGGGTAATAAAGATATTTAAGGGTAATTAGAACAATGTGGATGCCACTAGAACCTTCTAGCAGGGGTTCTAGTGCATTCACGGTTAAAATGAGTGGATTAACTTGAAAATAAGTTGAAAGAGCAGGGGTGGAAAATCTGAATATTAATTTCAAATTTCCCTCCCATTTTGCTCTATAAATAGGCCTCCTTAGGCCACATTTAAAGAGGTTCTAAAAGTTGGCAGAAAGTTTAGAGGTTTTGAATGTTGGAAAAGGGTTCAGATGTTTGATAAGCTTAAAAATACTCAGAATTTGTGCATTATTACTGTTTCATTGGTTTTGATTGCAATTCGAGTAGAAAGCTTTTGAATCCTGGTGTTTTCATCTACTGTTCTGAATCTGTCGTTGAAGTTGTGGGTTTAAATTCTGGTTTCAAGCCTGTTGCTGTGTTATTATTGTGTAATTGCTGGTCATTGCTTGGAGCCCTGCTATTTGCTGATCTCCTTCCTCTATTTCTGCCTTAGACACATTGAGTTTGTCTCATTTTTGACCAGGTACACTTATGAACTTTCGAAGATGTAACCAAAACTTCTAAAGATATAAAACTCTTAGTTTAGTTTTGTTAGTTTTAATTCTGTTTATGTTATAGATATAGAATGCTATAGATCTATATGTAATTTGTAGAAAATTATATGTATAATCCGGACTATGGACTATATTAACTCCGCACTCGAACTAATAATTCCGTAAAGTAGTTAGTTTAGATACTCATGTAGAAATCACATGAAGTAGATTAGTAGAAAAGAAGTTACTAGATTTTAGATTTAAAAAACTTGGTAAAGCCCGTTAAATTGAGATTTTCAGATCTTCATTTACTATTAAACCATGAAATGTAATGGAAAATGCATTTGTTAGTATAATTTCATATTAATAGTTGAAAAGTATGAGTTAGTTAGATTTAAATTTCGTTAATGATCCTGAGTTGTTTAAACTAATTTTGGTTTTAAACTCATGTTAAAGCTTAGTAGTATGGTGTAAAACAGGAATTTAAGTATGAATGAAATTCAAGTTGCAAATTCAAATATGTTTGTTAAAGAGTTAGATTAATGTTTCCAGTTAAACAAAACAATAAGGTAATTCTGTACCTGATTAAGTAGATGTCTCGACTGATAAAAAATACGTGAATCAGACTTAGTTAACCTGAGTACTTAAACAGTAGTGTCCAAACAAAAATCAGTGTTAATGCTTTTAGTTAATTTCTGATTTTGAAGTCACAATATTGGTTTACATGTATAATTAGTTCAATGAAAACGTTTGAACCTGTTTTGGGTTTATTAACAATTTGGGCCTGATCAGGCAGGAGGCCCAGATCCAATTGTGACGGCTTATATGCCCATAAAAGACTAACTCGTAAATGCGAACCGGGTTTTAATCAACCCCATGCACCACTGTGCATTTCCCTTTGCTGGTTCGATTTCCAGGCCCAAAACACGTAGTGGCCTGGATGTGAATGGAATATATAATTGGATAACATTAGTAAATATTTTAGATAGGGGAAAAACAATAATAGAAAACATAGCACACCATAGGTTTGGCCTTTAAAAAATGAAATGAGATGAGCTTCGTTAGAAAACAAAAATGCACGGTGTCCTCAAATAATTATTATAAAATCCTTAGATCCGGAAGGACCGTTTAGCTAATTTCACGGTTTTTCCCAAAGTAATAAGACGTAGATGTTTTCGGCACAATTTTAATATACGTTCTCAAGCACGGGTGCACATTTAAGTGACCCAAATCTTACTCTCAACGAAGTCGAAGTGTATTTAAAGCCACAGGCGTACTGGTACGGTGTGGTTAAAAAATGCATTTTCACGACGTTGCAAATTCCTTAAAATTGAAATGCGGAATACTAATGCACATAGTTGAAATCTATAATAGAAATCAGATAAAAACAAATACAACAGTTGAGCGACCGTAATAAAACCACGGAATTCGAGAGTGCCGAACACCTTCTCCCGGATTAACAGAATTCCTTATCCGGATTTCTAGTTCGCAGACTGTAATAGAGTCAAACTTTCCTCGGTTCGGGATTAAACCGGTGACTTGGGACACCATTATATTCTCAAGTGGCGACTCTGAAAATTTTAAATAACTAATCCCGTTCCGACTGTCCTTAAATTGGAAAAAACTCCTATACGCCCTTGCGGGTATAGTAGTGTTAAAAAAGGAGGTGTGACAGCTCTGGCGACTCTACATGGGATAAGAAACCCAGAACTTCGGTTTAGGGTTTAGGACTTCGAGCTCAGTTAAATTGCTACATTTGTTTATATCTGATTTCCATATATGCTCTTAATTAATGTGCTAAATGTTTACCGCTTTGATATTACTTGAACTGTATACAAATTGTGCCGAAAACCCTTCTCTTCTTACCTCCGGGGATGTGCTTACTGGTTGAGACTTCCCATTCTGTTAGTGTCATACCCAAATAAGAAAAGAGGCCGGACAAGTTACTAAGCCGGACGATCCCGCAGGTCCCCGGTACGTAGCCCCCTCCTCGACTCGAGTCGTCCGCTCGGGTGCACAGTCTAGAACCATAAAATCAGGATATTGAGCCCTGAAATTAGGACGATTATTTGCATCATATCTGACTTAGGGGACTCAACACAGGGGTTGGGTCCGTCTAGGATAGGTGACCTAAATATGAAAAGACTATCATGATTATATGTTGCATTTATTTACCTCGAGCCATCATGCTGACCGGTTAGGAAAAGAATTGAGGGAAAAGAAAAGAAAAATAACAATTGTTGATTCCAGAAGAAAAACCGATGTTCAAATACTGTCGAAACTCTATCCAAATTTTGAGGAAGTTGTTGATTCATTGTGTCATAGTTGGAATAATTCAATTTTGCCAAAATTAAAAAAAAAATATAGTCGGTCTAAAAATAATTTGACCGAACTACGCTAGTTTGATTCTCACCACGTGTGAGATACGTAGGCAACCCTCATCGGGTCCAACCATACCTTTTTACAAAAATAGCCAAAAAATGTCAAAATTTTGATTTTGTTATAAATAAGTCGGGTGATGCTATACTTGTTTAAAATAAGCCGAATGTCCCTCTAAAGGACGCCGGAAGGCCGTTTTTGCAAGAATAGCCACTTTGAGTCATTTTAAATAATTTGCGGGCACAGCCCTGAAATATTCCCTCGCGGAAATGTCGAAAGGCCGTACCCGCAAAATCAAGTTAGAGTCATCTATCATCTTTACAAAAATAACCACTTTGTCAAATAA